>CAXKVY010000581.1:0-185000 GCA_964058915.1 Tetropium fuscum | reverse complement strand
TATTATCCAGTTCCATAATAATATCTGAAGCCGGTAATTCGCTCAATGGACGCCGAATAGTTCGTACCTCGAACCTAAACATCATCGCAATTTAAATGAAGTAAATAAGAGAAGGAAAAAAATCCTAATATGTTTATTAATATTTATGTTTATAGCCGAGTTTATTTCTTACTTGTTAATAAAATAATTTAAAACACAAATTGTTACGAAGTCATTATAGATATATCCCACCATTTAGTCTCAACTGCTTTAACAATGTCTTTATTTAAATAAATATACCGAGACTTATACCAACTTAAATACAAAGCAGTTTTTTTAGTTTCATTTCGATTTTATTCGACATCAGTGTAAAGTCGCTTTTGTTTCAAAGCCCAATAACAATCAATCTGTGTTGAGAAATCGGAAAATATAATGATAAAATCTCCATTTAGAGGTACACATTTCCGAAGTTTTTTTGCCGGTCAGACCTTTTGCGGCAAAAATGCACATAGGGACTTGACTATTGATAGTCATCCATGGCATCCTTATTGAAAAACTGAAAGAAGTGTGTGTGTTAGTGGAATGTTTGACATTGGATTGACAGCTATTTAAAAGAAAGAGTGCAATTTGTTAAATACAGCGATGCCATTTCTTCTGCTATCAACGTGACCCCTGTAGCTCAGGGCTTCCATATAGTCCCAATTATTTTTAATTCATTTGTAAATGACTTATCGAATATAATAATGAACGGTTCAATATTTATGTTTGCTGGTCATTTAAAAATATTTAGATCTATTAAAGACTCTCTTAAAGATGCTACACTTCTTCAAAAATATTTGAAAAATTTAGCCAACTGGTGTAACCTTAATGCCTTACATTTAAATACTAAAAAATGCCTGAAAATAACTTTCACGAGATCTCCCTCTCATTTGAACTTTTATTATAAATTAAAGAAGATACTATTAGATGATGTTAATCTAGTGAGGGACCTTGGTGGTATTTTTGCTTGTAAAATGTCCTATTGTACACATATTGAATATATTGATTCAAAATCTTTAAAGATGCTCGGATTTTGTCATCGTATTGGAGTTGACTTTTCGGTTCATAGTGTCGAAATATGATACTGTACTGCCAGATCCATTTAAAATGTTGTCGTATAATCTGGTGTATGAAATATATTACTTATATTAATTTTTAAAGCGCATTTAAGTTGGGTTACCAAAGAAAACATTACACCTATGACAAATTCTTAGCGATTGCATCTCTAATCTCAATATACCTAATTTCATTGGAACATAGGCGCTTACAAATTGATTTACTTTTTCTAAATAAAATACTTACGGGACACATTCAACCGTCTCAGCTTTTAAGTCTAGTGAATATTAATGTTCCTTGTTGGTAATGTTCAATGTTCCCTTTTCTCATAGAAATGGACATTTTTTTCTCATGGACAGAATGAAAAAGTGCAAAAAAATATAAACATGTGCTTCTATAGCTTTCTCGTGCTTCTATAGCCTTCATGCTTCAAACCAGAGTTGTAGTTTGGCCCACTAGGGCTAGGGGTCGCTCTTGGTGCCTGCATTGCAGGACACTGCCTCCTATAAGACATCTCTGATGACCAAAACAGGCTAAACAATCACATAATCTACCCCAAAATAGAGTAGATTCAATAATTTTAATATACCGCTGGATGCCAACAATCGATAAAGAATATTATACCGCAATTATTCCTAAACAGCCAGAAATTAAAAAGAAAAAAGGAAGAAAAACAACTAATCTCTATTTTTCAATATACTTACTACACTAATTTTTGTTTGTACTGGAAGAAAATATGAATTCTCAATTTGTTCTGTTGAAAAATAAAAATATTTTTTTTAGTATAATGTATTTTATTACAGTTAGAATTTTTACAGTTTTTAATGTATGGTATTTTTCAACGAATTCGAAAATATTAAATGTTGTATGTAACTTCTTTTTCATAGCAAAAAACTTTGCAATTTTGGAAATATGAAATTTTAGGGTGTTGTACTACCAATTTTATAAATTTCTCTTAAGAAAATCAGTAAACTGTCAGTTTTAAAGCTACTCAAATGTAACATGCAACCTTGTAATACCAAGCACACACCTGATACCAAGCCGAAGGTTGCATGGTACATTTTTTGAGATTTCACGTTTTCAGAAAAGGTTGTTTTACCATAGGTACCTTCAGCTACTGTCCGATAGATGGCAGCACACATATAGCCACTTTAATTGACAGGTAGATAAAAGTGTATGTCAAATTTTAATCCCAATTCAATAACATAATGTAATTCATCACATGCAGAGCTGGGCATTATTTGTATTTACAAATACTCAAATGTATTTAAATACTAAAAAGTATTTAAATACAGAGTATTTAAAAGAAGCTGAAAGCTACTCAAGGTACGGTTTTTCAAGTGAGGTTCTGTTGTTCAAATTATTATATTTATTTTTTTTTACTGATAGTTTAAATTACCGAAGAGGAAACTATTGAAATTATTATGGAGAACCAAGGAACACAAGGAATAGAGGAAAAAGAAAATAAACCAGAATTACAGCCAAGTAATCATGCAATATTAAATAATTATCCATATTTTGCACAAACCGGGGCCTGCCGCCATATTGCCAAGATGGCCGCCAAATATCGTTTTTTTCAAATATTTCAAAAACTGTTCATTTTTAGAAAAATATGTCGAGGGCCAAAGTGGAGGGCCAGAGTGGAGGAAACTTTCAATTAAAAAATGGTCTTAGTATATTTTCTGTAAAGCTAACGGTTTAGGCACAAGAGCAGATTAAATAAGAACATATTTCGTCAACTTCTCTGAACAGAGTTTGCCATAGCCGATAAAGGCATATTTATGTCTTTTGTAATGAAAAAGGGCTATTGAATTGGAATCGAGTTATTATTTTCAGACCCCTGCGTAACCAATCGATACCTATTTCTTAACTTTCTTCTTGCGCTCTATGATTCCAAAGACAAAAAGAATAATGGTCTGGACAAATATCGGTATCAGTTTTTTCAAGGCAGTTACAGAAAGTAAATTTAATTTAGCTTCTTCACCACCGACAAGTGCAGCTGCAAGACAGCATTCATTACGACCCTACCATCAGGTCCCGGTTTGTGAAACATATGGATTTTAATTATAAGAATCGAAATCTACAAACCTGCAAGGTTTCAAAACTTCCCGAGTTAATTATAGGTAAAAATACCAGACCAATGGAGTATCTCTACAGAATGCAATTTAACTGTGAAATCTCAATTTAATATACCTAGATTAAATGGACACCACAATATCAGACAACTACTATATTTAATGCAGAAATGCTCTGTTACATAATATAAAATATAAATCAGAAGAAAACTGAAACTTCAGCAGCCGCTTCACCTACAGTGAGTGTCTAGGCCAGAGGTGAATGTGTTAGGACAAGACTCTACCACGACTTTAACAGCTACGTGTACATTTTACTTTAGTGAGCAACCCCTCGTAAATAATACAATCGACTATATTAATAATTTCTAAAGTGTTTTAACCTGTATAAGGATACAACAGACTTTCTGTTACCAAAAGCAAGGTACCCATTACCCGGAGAAAAGTTCAAAGTATTAATATTACCCAAAGTGGTTTCAAATGGAGGAAAATTACTAAAAACCGTTCCTGACCCTATATGGAATAATTTAATAGAATTCTTTATGTCTGCAGAGCATAAAGCTAAAACTTCTGATGAAGGGTTAAACTTCAAATCACTTATTCCCGTGGTTAAGTTGAGGATAGTTTTCCTAGGTTTCGGCAGTTTATTTTGTAAAACATCTTCCATTCCATATAGGTTTACTACTCCCTGGGCAGATCCGGCCGCTAGAAATTGGTTTGAGGATGAAATTGCCAGGGTCGTGCCTTGCAGACATCCTTCATCGGTAAACTTATGTTTTACACGCTGCATTTTCATGTCCCAAATTGTTACTTCTCCACTCTCACTGTGGCCAAATAACAGGTTACCTAAAATTAAAAAAATAACATTAGAACTCAATTATTACACATTATCGGCATTGTACAGGGTAAGTCTCTTAAGATTGACACCCCCCTTATCTCACTTATCCTTTGCCGATTTAACTCATTCAAAAAAGGAGTAGACACGGTTTTTGATGAATTTTTATAATCTGAGAACAGATATTAAAAATCTCGTAAAATATACAGGGTGGAAAATAAAACATGATTTTTTTAAATGGAACACCCCGTATATTTTTAGACCAAAATAATGTCCTTAATTTTCTGAATACAAAAATGTGTAATTGTTATATAATCACTCCACCTGTTTCGTGAGATATTACTAAAAACTTATCACATTACGGTTGTCAATTATAAAATAAGAATATCAAGATACCTCTGGAAACAATGCATATTTGCATTGTTTATTTGTTGACAGATGTCATCCAGTTTTTTGTGAGATAGTAGTTCACTCTCTTAGATATTAGCGTAAAAAATACGTAGTGTTCGTAAAGAAGCAAGTTATTTTGAAAATGGTATATTCATTGGAAGAGCGAAAAGAGTTACTTGAAATTTATATTCAGTGCAACAAGAATAAGTCTCTTGCTCGGAGGGAGTATGTTAGGTTATTTCGAGAAAGGCTACCTCCTTCCAAAAATAGTTTTAAAAACATTTATGCAAAGTTTAGGAATACCGAATCTCTGAGAGACAAGAAAAGGGAAAAAAGGGAGCAATAGAATTGGATATATCACAAAGAAGTGTGATAAAAATATTAGATCGCCATAATTTTAAACCATATAGTATTTTGCCCGTTCAATATTTAGACGACAACAACCTTCAAGACAGGTTAACCTTCTGCAGAGACATACTTGATAGAATAGAGGAAGATGATGAGTTTCTAAGTCATGTCTTTTGGACTGACGAAAGCAGTTTTTCTACTGCGGGAATTTTTTACAGAAAAAATGCACATTACTGGGCAGCGGAAAATCCACATATTGTATAAAAAAATTAAAAAACAAGGATACCAAACTGTAAACGTGTGGTGTGGCATCCACAAGGATGCTATTGTAGGTCCTGTCTTTATAAATGGGCCCTTAAATGCACAACTTCTTCAACATCCAGTTGAAAATTATTTAGATATTAATTTAGTGGACAACAGATCTGTTATTTGGCAGCAGGATGGAGCACCACCACACTCTGCAAGGAACGTCACCGAATACCTAAACAGAAAATATCCTATTTGGATAGGAAGGCACCGTGTTATACATTGGCCCGCTAAAAATCCGGACTTGATGCCAAATGTGTATTCAGAATGGTGGTGGTTACGTGGAAAATATTTAATTACGTTACGTGTAAATAAATAAAATTGTGTTACTCTATTGTGTTACAGTATTAATATTGACTTTTATTTGTTTTTATTAGGCTTATGTTGTTTATTGTTATTACTCGTTACTGTTATTGTCACCTATATATTATTTATTTATTATCTCAATAAATGGCATTGTTTCCAGAGGTATCTTGTTATGTTTTTTGTTTTATAATTGACACCCGTAATGTGATAAGTTTTTAGTAATATCTCACGAACAGGTGGAGTGATTACATAACAATTAGATATTTTTTTATTCAGAAAATTAAGGGCATTATTTTGGTATAAAAATATACGGGGTGTTCCATTTAAAAAAATCATGTTTTATTTTCCACCCTGTATATCTTACGAGATTTTTAATATCCGTGCTCAGATTATAAAAATTCATCAAAAACCGCGTCCACTCCTTTTTTGAATGAGTTAAATCGGCAAAGGATAAGTGAGATAAGGGGGGTGTCAATCTTAAGAGACTTACCCTGTACATTGCTGCTCTATAGATAAGTTGAAATTAAACCCATTATACTCGTATAAGTATTTAATAACGAGAATAATCATTATAGTCCACAATACATCGTCCTTTTTTGAAAGTTATTACAAAAGTGGTAAAAAGGGTCTTAGTGGGTTCATTTTAACGAGTCTACCATACTGTAAAATTTTCATATCACTGTTGCAGGTTGCAGGTCTCGACAATTGCGCCCCCTTTTTTTTTGCACAAAAAAATTTCCTTGATACGTTGCAGGTGTGGGACTCGACAACAGCGCCCTCTTTTTTTTTCGGACAAAAAAATTTTCTTTTGATTTAACCCATAATCTTTCAATTAAAATAAAAAAAATTAAGTTTTGTTATAAAAAAACCCCAACCGCTCTAGAACGACAGGTTTATGTGCTGCGGGTGTGGAAAAGCGCTCATTGCATACTCTGAAAATTTGGCAGTGTGAGCTCGTTAAAATGAAGCCCCTAAACCACTTTTACCACTTTTGTAATAACTTTCAAAAAAGGACGGTGTACTGAAATTGGGGTCAATTGGGTGGAGCGAAAATTGGGTTTTTATTTTTTTTTTGGATTTTTTTTGGCATTGTTTGCAAAAGGTGTGTTATGTAATCAAAAAAAGACTATGAATAAGCTGGCATAAATATTTCTTAATCTTCAGGTTCCTCAAGGAGGTCAAAGTTTCGAAAAAAAAGCTATTTTTGTGTGCCAATGTGGCAGAGTTTTGATTTTTTGTAAGAAAAATGTCCCTTTTTTAGATATTAATAATATTGCTGGTGAAAAACACTGTGAATTGACTGCAACTATTTGTGATACCTTAAACTTATTAATTGCAACCGTTTATAGATCACCAAACGGGTTTTTTTTTGAATTTCATGAAAGTATTTAACAATAAGTTTAGAAAAATAAGTAATGTATATAGTATAATAGTATGTATATAGTATGTATATAATGTATATAATAAGTAATGTATATAGTAATGTATATAATATTTGTATAGTACAATTATCTGTGGTGATTTTAATAAACTGTTTGAAACATTTAACACTAATTTTCTAAAATTCAAGGATCTTATATCTTCTATTGTTTTCGATATTTAATAAGAGATAATACAAGACTACAAAATTGTACCGATAACATACTGATCAATTTTGATGGATTCTTTGCTACAGCAGTGCATGACCCTGGCCTATCTGACCATAGGCCGTTGATATAGAGATAAATATTACTAAAGAAATTTACCGAAATTTACCCACTAATTAATTATGAGACGTGACGGCCATCTTAGATTTTGTGATTTTGTTGATTTGCTTCAACAACTCCTAGTATTAGAGGGGTTATTGTTTGCATGCGTATTTTGCATTCGAAAAAAAAAGTAAGTAACAAATCTGTAGAGAATTTAATTCTCTACAATCCTCATGTATTTAATATTGTTTAAAATAATATATTACGATGTTAGGATAATAAGTGATACTTTATGTGCTAAGCGTGCAAAATTTGTCTAGTGTAGTGAGTCAGACAATCCATGCGAATCACATAAAGATTCAGAGAAAGGAGAGATACTCAATAGTACTCAATGTACTCAAACGATACTCAAAATATTTAAATAATATACTTAATATTTTCGAGTACTTAAGACACTCAAAGATAATTAATTAATACTCAAATACTCAAGAATGTAAGTGTACACCATCTTTAGAGTTGTCCACCCCTCAGTCTACAACAACAAAATTAGTCAAATTGTTAATAATACCTGTGTGCCTGCTATTATAGTTGCAACTCAATCCTCAATCTGGTGACAATTTTCTACTTTTTGCGATGCAAAAGGGTATAAATTTGAGTCAGATACTTCCATCGATAAATTGAATATAATATTGCAAGATTAGGCTTTTAATATGAGAAAATGTGACAGAAAAGACTACAATGAGGTGGTAGTTAAAACAATTTAGAATACCACCTACGAAGTAAATATTATAAAGAAATGAATATTGTATTTAACCCTTTCATCGACGTAGTTTAGTTTAATTCATCCCAAGAAAAAATTATTTATTGCTAATGATAAGGAACAACTGTGAAAAATTACGACTGTCAGTTTTTTAACTCTTCGACCATTCTATTAAAAATAAGCGGCATATTTAAATGACAACGTTGTAGAGTAGAGAACTCAATTTTCGGCAGTTTTCGTACAAACAAGATTTTGGTACGAGAATTTCACAGATAATTAAATTCTCTACAATTATCTATTTGCCATTTTTATCGAGAAATGCAAAATACGCGTAAATTGACGGAAACACAAACTCCAAGATGGCGGACACTTCCCGTAATTAATTAATGGGCAAGAATATGATTTCTTCATCTACTCTGAGGGGGACATTTAACTGCGTCAAAAGTTTTTACCATCAGTCATTTTTTCCTCTTTCTTTAGGCTCTTATACATAAGTATATTTCATCTAAATAGTCCAGACAAATTAAACCAAAAAAGGTGGTGACGGGAAAAATTGAAAGTACATAGCGATTTTCCTTTATGAATTTCGGTTTTCGGGAATCCCACCCACTTGTCTGAGCAGTTTCAGCTGCCATCTCGAATTTTAGGGTGAATTTTTAGTTATTGAATAACTCGTTTATTTTCAATTTCACACGAAACATGGTAATAGCCAAAATTGTTTGGAATTAAATTTTATACAATATTGACCCTTAACATTTTTACCTAAGATTGATATTTTCGAATAAAACTTTCGGGTCTTCACCTTGCCGAATCTGCATAATATATATTAATGGTAGGTATATTGTAGGTTTTAAATGTAATTTCAATAAATTAATATTTGATAGTGTATCAATGTTGACCTTGAGAATTTATACCTGAAGGATTATAAGTTAGTGCTGTCACATCAGATTCCTGCTTCAATATTGCAACACGTTCCTTTGAAGCTGCAGTCATTACATACACCTCGCCCCACTTGCCAGCTGCGGCGATATATTGAGAATCCGGAGAAACAACAAATTTTTTCAACTGCGTTAGACCATGTGGCAAATTAACTCTAATAGACTTAGCTGCTAATAAATCGTAACTAAAGAAATGATGGTGCCTGGATCCTAGAACAGCTTCATTGCCATTTTTTATGAACTTCGCACATAATACTGGAAACCGTTCAAATGCCACACTGTGTAATTTATTATTTCGTTTACCATCCACAGCAAACAACGTAGCAATACCTCCATTACCTGCAACTAAGGCAACAGTGGATGATTGATGGAATTCTATTGCATTTATGTATGGTCCTTCGGAGTAAGTTTCACAATTTAAGTCTTTAACTTTTTTAAATTCTATTATATTAGGAGGTATAGTAGTTTTACTAGTTTTACGTACAAAACCACATGTATGTAATATTTCCTCATCAGAGTCGGAGTCAACATGTTTTGGTTTATCTAACGAAGCCCACTTGGGCGTACCGATAACAGACTGAAATTTATGTTTAAGTAGGTTTGAGTATTTATTATCTCGACTGTTAATTCCACCAGAGGGTAATTTACGCCTTTGAGCATCCAAGGCTTGCCCCACTACAATACCATCATCATCTTCATCTGTCCAGGCGGGTTTACGAACATTTTCGTCACTATCACAGCTGTCTTCGCCTACTCCAGAATCTACATTCGATTGTGATGTACCAGCTTCTTGCTCTGCTTCCTCTAGACACTGTAAGAAACTTCTTGCTCCTCCGAAAAGAATATGGGACAAATGTTCTTCTTCAGCCTGTGCGGCCTCATCGAAAGGCCGGAATTTGTGTTTTGGTGCATCAATTTCATAATCTACGTCCTCTGTGGCTTTTGGTTCGTGTTTACGTTTCCTAGTTCGCTTTTCTTTAGGCATTTCGTTTATTATTTGGCAATATTTGGGAAAAATCTACAATTTTAAAGGTCCACCGTGAGGAAACGTCAAATCACAAAACACCGACACAAAAAAGAGTAAAGCTTAGTAGAAGGCTTAGTGCTTATTGTATCAAACGTCATACACGATCGAATTGTAATCTGTGAATCGAATCGGTACAACTACAGTGAGTTTACTGTAAACATGTAATATATTAATTTATGCGGTAAATTGTGCTTTAGGTACAACCGAGTTCTACAACGAGCAACGAGCAGTGGTACAACCTCAACCAGCAATATACCACAGCATATACAAAAATTGTTTTGTATATGCTGACAGCTGTGATCTGTGATCGTATTAAGTAGGTACCATAGATTAATATTAAATCACAGAGCACCTTTATTAAATACTGTTCTACTTTCTGCTAAGGTTGAAGGTTGGTAAAAGTAAAGGATAGGAGATATGATATCTCTGGGGAGAACATAGGAATTGCACGTTTTTTGTCGATTTTCTCAGCTGTCTTTCAAGATAGACACATAAAGCCACAGGTATATTTATAATCAGAAAGAGAATAATATCTTTTTAAATAGGTAATAGTATACAGGGTTTTCCATTTTACAAAATACTAGCTTTTTCTTATTTGAGAGCTTTTTGACCCAGTTGGATTTCGCGTTTATCGTATGGTGACATAATTCAACCATCAGATGCTTGGTTAGATGCACTAAAAATTTAGTATAAAATATTTTAAAAATTTAATAGTAAAACAAAATCTTTTAGGAAACGGAAAAATTTAAAATTGTCTAACTTGCTACTAAATATACCAACAGGTCCTATAAAAGCCTATTTTCTTACAAAGGACTTATATATCAGAATAAAATTTCTGAACATCAAAGAGAAACTAAACATTAATTTAAAAAGAAAGTTCCGTATTACATACGCAAACAGACAAGAAAATGAATAATCTTATACCTATCCTAGATTCATCATTTATTATTTAACCTAATTTCATTTGGCATCTTATTGTAAACTTATGCTTCGCAGAAATATATACCGTTATATACGTTGTTAATACGTTGTAATATTCTACATTATTATTTTTTTAATTAAACTGCTTTAAATGTTACATGATTACAAATGTTTACATAGAGGTATTGAAATTATCGGCGAAATAGAGGCAGGTATATATATACGGTCGCGTGCACTACAGAAATAAAGTTGTGAGTGGCGATGACGTAGTGCGGCGCTATTGGTCAAAGCACGAATGAGGTAACCGTTGTTATACGGACTGTGCGTAGTAAGTAAGTACTTACGTAAAACCATCAATGATCTCCGGTAAACCGCATTCTGAGTTACGTCATTGGTATAAAAATGGCTGCTGGTTATGGACAGAGAGTTTGACGCATCGCTGGTTGGTTAGTGTCAGCGTTGAATAAAGGTCATTCACTCAACGGTGCCAGCACATAGGTATTATATTAGTCTCAGTATCAGTTAGTTTGGTGGACAATTGGACATACTTTACTTGGGCCACCAGAAATATACCAATGACTTCGACTGACGTTCTTACATTCGATTGGTTAGAGCCGATTAAGCACTCTTTTCCTGTTTACAAAAAGTTTATACATCTTGTCCTGTTTATACTTCTTCCGGCTCGTTTTGACGTTGAACTGCCAGACAATAAAATACCTGTTAACTTTAAAAATAACATGCTATGAGGTTTTTGTAATCTATTTGTATTTAATTCATATAATAGTATTGATTCTGAGGTATAACAGCATGCATTTTACTGCCGAATCACAGTTTAGTTAGTATACTGTGGCCGAATTATATCGGAATAATTGATTTTGTCCACAAATATCAGCGGATACGTGGCACACGTACCAACACTAAATTAACAGAAAAATTAAATATTACAATTGTTAAACATTATTGAAACAAAGGGTGGTAATTTTGGTTTCATGAAACAAATCCACCATATATCTTTCACAGGTGTCTAAAATATATATTATTATGGACACCTTTGAATAATAACCATAGGTTCTTTTTTTTAAATTAAAGACCTCCATTCATATATTATCAATGTAATCGAGGGAATAATTTCAAAATCCCCATCTATAGATATATCCATATATTATGAAAGGTATACTATTTTTGGGTTACATTGGCGTGTATGAATTGACCATATTACTTGGGCTAGGATTTCAAATTGGGGGAGGTTCCTATTTAAAAAAGTAATGGATCGCGTGTTGTCTTATGGGAAGTTTAAGAGCGTCTGCTCAGGCATCAGAGTGACGTCTGATTCACGTTCATTTGTAGTGTAACCCGTCATTCGTCAATTGTCCCCCAAAAAGAGACGTGTTTCAAACGTCTGATTTTACACTTATTAGCGACGTCATCTAGAAAACATCTAATGTACGTCATATATGCGGCTATTATTTTAAAAAAACGGAAAAGTAATATATGGAACTTTCATGTAATGCAAAAAGTACACTATCATTGCATAATATATGTATTGTGGATTAATTTTATGGAATAAAAACTGAAAGATTGGTTTCAAAATTGAATATTTATTGTGTAAGACTATTTATTATGCAGGTGTACGACTGTTTATACATTTGAAAGTTTATAGAATCTCTTTATTTATTAACTCAAAGCCTAACTTTCATCCATGCTCCCAATTACGAATTATACGACTAAACGAATAATAAAAACAAGTCATCTACACATTATCTAGATTGACGTGAAAATTACGTAGATCACGTCATTTCCATGAACTGGAACTTATTATACTGGTGATTTCGACGTAATGGGTCACGTACACGTCTATGGTCACGTAAATATCACGGGAAAATGACGTCGCTCTGCTGCCTGTGTGTAGACATTATAGAGTGTATAATATTCAACTTATAGAGTGTGTATTCAACTTATTTCAGTAACAGATGAAATAAGTTGAATAAATATTTATATTTTAATTGACCGAGATTGAGTGTCCAAAAATGAATTAAACATAAAATAAAAATATTACGAATTTTTGAAGGTGATATTTGCATAAAAAACGTATTGTTGTTGCTTGATCCAATGGTTCAGAGTGGAAGGGGTTTGCATGACATGATCTTGAATTTTGCGATTTTGTCGCATAAGTTATGACACTTATATATAATATAACTGCCATGTATAATAATTATACAGGATTTAGAAAATTTAGATAGAAATATATTTGAATAATGAAAACATAAGAGGTACTATGAGGTTTTAGATAAACCTATTTAATAACAGTTTCTTACATATAATAATTATGATTTCATTGTGTAAATTTAAAAACCGGCAATATTTGTGGCAACATCGCTGAATTTATATTTTTATTCCGTAACTTCTAATCTCATTTTATTTTGATTTATTTCACATTTTGCAGTGTTCATCACAAACTTATCTATTTTTTTCAGATTACAAATAATAATTGATTGTGAGTGTTGATTAGAAAATGGGTGAAAGTATATAGAGTTATCTACCTTACTACAAAACCTAATCAAACTCAGTGCCATAAATGTTTCGTGATTTATTCCTAGACGATTTAAGATGTTTTAAACCTGGCCATTAAGGCATTAATATGTACAGGTAGCCTAAGCTCTGGTCACTTAAAATCTGTGCAGTTTGATGATTAAGTACCTACTTAAAGTTATTAAAAGCACATTATTCAGTATCAGGAATCTGGTGTATCTTGTTCTTGCGGTAGCTCCGACCTGAACAGCTTATGCACTTATTCCTTTCATATATGAATAAGAGAATAAGTGCAGAAAATCTATTCGATCGAAAGGTGTAAAGCACAACACCATTGCTTTTCGGAGCCTTTTTCATTAGTATCACACAAGTTTGCTGTATCTGTTTAGTTGGTTAATGGAAAACTTTTGCATAACAAAAATGTCTGTATAAATAATAATCTGGTACCTACCTGCTTACCGAATTATAATTTATATGGAGATTTCCACATTTGGGCCCTTTTTCTTCAATTATTCTTTTATAAAAGTGTGAATAGTAGGTATTATTATAACATAGGTAAAAGTATCATTAATATAAAAAAAAATCGGTGAACATTGACGAATAGGTAATAAATACCTAAATAAATAAACAACCCAATCTCATATAATATATATCATAACAGGTAATATAACCCATAACCTGACTTTTTGCAGCTGCCAGCCTGGCACTCGCCCTTTTGCGTAAGAAATGTTAAAACTAATACGCCAGGTAGGTCCACGGAAAGCAGACATTTAAATTTAAAAACATTTGTATATTTAACTCAAAAACAATTTGGGCTTGCAGAGAAATATGTTCAAAGTTTGACGTATAATAGGTTTAAATACTGAAAAATGCCCATAACCTGAGAAATTCCCGTCTGAAAATTACTCTTTTGAATCTCCCATACCTAAGAGACACATGGCATTAAATTTTTTTGAAATGTGTTTAGGAACCTATTTCAAATTTTGCGCCCGAATGTCCCTAACCTAACTAATATGGTCAATTATAATATACTATAACACAGCAGTTCTCAACAGTTTTTTAAGGTTTCGATATACACATCGAATTTATTTTTTCGATGTTATCGGTTAACATGTCCACGTTTCCGTTTTCATCGATAATTAACTTTATTCTATTACGTCGATACGGCCAACACCAAGAACGTCAGTCAAGTACATCAATAAAATTATTTTTATTGTTGCCTCCTATATGTTTACATTTCGATGTATCAAAAATGATGTCAACATCGATATTTTAGAAAATTTGCGCATCCCTATTTCTCATGAAAGCGGGGGCAAGATGGCTGGAGACTAAAATACCAAGGAAAGTTTTGAAAATAAATTGAAATTTGGAATTGAAAATTATATTCAACATTTTTAAATAATCCAAATTCTGACAGTTAGTAAAAATATAGTTACTATATAATTAACTAGTCACTATTATTTAATATAAAAATATTGAAAGACAAAAAAAATACAAGTGAAATCCCTACATGCTATATATATAGGTACCTACTATAAGTTTTATAGAGTCGCCTCTTATTTTTCGTAGCGAACAAATTTAAAACAACATCGTAATCAATTTTTATTCGAATTTTATTATGGGTATACCTAGTCGTTGATTGAAGGTAAGTCTTTCAATCAACAGTATACCTAGCACTTATAATTTCGGGGGGGGGGGGGTCGAGCTCCCCTCCTGCTACGCCACTGCGACTACCGATTTTAATAAGTTTCAGTTTGATTCTCAAAATAATTGTCAATACGTCAATATAACTACATATATATCACATAGGTAATAGAGGTATACCCATAGATTACTAATATACCTAGGTACCTATACAACAGGTAGGTATTATACCTACCTAAGTACATATTATACCTATATCACAAAATGTAGGTATATTCTGTCAAACGAACCGTTATGGGCCCAACATGGCACACTATCGTTACTGCTATTTTTAAACACTTATTTCCAGTAAAAACCCTTATATAATTAAGAAATCGATGAAAATAAGTACCTATATAGGAGCACCTTATAATTATGGATGATAGATGGAGATTTTTATATTCTGTCGATTGCGTTAATAATACTACCAATATACTATACCTAATACTCTGATTAGGGGTATATATTATAATCAAAGCTATATACATGGATTGTTCCACTTAGAAAAGTGGATTTTCAAAGTTATAATAAATAATAAACCTCAAGGTTTTACATATACCTGCCTATATAACCCTAATGGACGAATATTGGTACGTATACCAATACCACCTATCTATATACTATGAGTTGGTTGACTATGGGTATTATTAATAAGCTCTTATAGGGTTATTTTATATTATCTTCTGTGTTATAAGTAAAAGGTATATTAGCAAACTTAAAATCATTTTTCATGAAATTGAAAGACCTAATTAGTTCTATTACGAAACATATGGCCATGTTTTCAAGGGGTGTTATACGTTATACTTGTCCCACCAGCAAATTGAATTTCGCGGGATATGTGACGTTCACATGTTTTGTTGGCCAGATATAATTTCGATACCTATCCATACTTATACGCCGCACAACAACGGAAATATTACTGAGCTGAATGTTTTTCGTCAGGTGTCTGGAAGTTGTAAAACATTTTCGCCCCCTAAAGTGCATTAAAACAAGTTAAGTAGTTTATACTTTATAGAAGCGCGATTCCAAGTTTTGTTTCATATGCTATTCTGCATTTGCCCCGTCAACAACGAGAGCGCAGACGTTGACATGAATGTTTGAGGATCAGATCATGCGCATTTCAGTATACAGTTGGGTCTCGGAAAATGGCGTCAGCTAAGTTTCTCGAGGAAGCTCTTAGTACAGATGTTGATGAATCGGCTGTAAGTGCAATCGTGGGCTCCTTGGAGAATCAGCTCGTCACTTCTACACCCCTAGCACCAGGTCAAGCGGGTTCAACCATCGTGATTAATCAGAACCACATAAATAGTGCAATATCAAACGGCGGGACAGTAGTTACCCTTCAGAAACATGGGACTATCGCCAACGGTGACTCGATAAGTGCAGTTAACGCAACCGATGGAAGCAAACAAGTGACGAACAATGCGATGATTATTAGCGGCGCCGCGGCGCAGACAGCCGCGGGAGCAGTGACCACTGGATATATAAATCAAAGTGCTGCTATAGATCCAAACAAACCAAACGAGGGCGTCAAGATTGTATATACACAGGGACAAGGCAACCAAGTCATGTCCAATTCAGGGACCATTTTACAAAACAGAGTAACTCTACCTAATCAGTCACTGCCCAATGGCACCATAGGCCTTCCTCCGCAGACAGTCTTACAAAGCAACCCGACAAATGTACAAACGTTACAAAACAAACAGCCCACCTTAGTGTTGAAGACTAGTGGGGCGCCAGGAGCCCCGGGTCTCGTAACTGTTCCGATGAATGTGACCTCTTCAGTGCCCCAGGCTAATAACGTAGGTAGCCCTAGCACTCAATCCCCAAATATCCTATCCAATCTCCAGGTAGTTAATGTGCGTCCTGGACTTCCTACTCAGCAGCAGAAAGGTCAACCAGCTCGTGTAGTGCTAAGTGCACCTCAAATAGTAGGGGCCCGTCCCGGAGCTCCAGTAAGTCCCAAGAACGGAATATCGAATGGGAGGGTTTCCGCACTCCTCACCTACACACACTTTGCTTGTATGCTAACAGAACAAAGCCTTTAACTCTAACTAATGCTCTAACCACAACCCTCCCATTCGACATATTTTAAAATTTTGTGTATGTCCTAGAGAAACATCTGGATACATGTTTGGCAATCCTCAAAAATAAAGAAACCAGAATATTGTAGTTTACCCTGGAAATTTACCACATATACTCTTGCTCTAATAAACCCCATTTAGGTTATGTAAACACTTATAACCTTGGATCAGATTTATGTTAAATTCTTAAAACCACTTTCACATACAGTAAGTTCTAAATCTTTGTAGACTTTTACTGTAAATTCTATAAAGCATATTATATATACACTCGGCCCACAAAAAAAAATTCTATTACCTAGGTAGTAATGCTTAGCAATAATGCCATTGTTTGCCAAACTTGTATTTAGTAAGTTTTAAATTTATTTTTATTTTGTCTGTGTTCAGTATTCGTTTTGAAACTTTAGAGATTTGTACACAGTGCTGGTTGTATATTATGTAGGATTAATGTCATGTCTTGCTAACCTATTAATGGTCATCCTCAAATTAATATTTTGTTCTTAGATGTGTTCAAATGTAAATGTGTATTAACGAAATTAAGTATTTTTTAATTCCTGTGGTAACATGTTGTATCTGGGTGCTTGGCTAAGTAAATTCAACTAATAATCGGTATAATAATTTAGCAGTAAGTTTTATAGGTAGAAGCATTTAGAGCGCAAAACCTTTATTATCGTCATAATATACTCTACTATAGGTTATGTCATGTTGTATATAGGTATCTATTAAGTTTAGATCTTCATAAACCTACTTACAATTCCACCATTAACAATATTTTAAGATTCATAGTTTGTTCAAGTTTCACAGATTATTAAAACAAAACACACATTCTTAGATCTATAAAGCGTATTCAGCTAAATGTCTATAAAATGAGACTTAAAGATATTAGTATAGGTCAGGGATGGCGAACCATCACGTGTGTCATTGATGGCACGGAACACAATATTTTGGGCACGCCACCAATCACAAAGTTCACTGTGACGTATTATATTAACCATCACATGTGTGTCATTGATGGCACGGAACACAATATTTTGGGCACGCCACCAATCACAAAGTTCACTGTGACGTATTATATTATTATTATTATTCTTATTATTATTATTATTATGTATTTTCCAAACTTGAAAAAAAATATTGACGATTTAGAGATACATGAGAAACCAGGCGAAGAAAAAGTTACCAAAGAATTTATTCCTGTAATTGATTTTTCAATCAAGAAATTTTCATCGATATTTTCTCAGTTCAAAGAATTATCGGAAACACTCAAGTTTATCATGTACCTGATGTGACTTCATTTGATAAATTGAACTTGTCCCAATTCGATTAGTTGAAAACTGAAGAACTTGGAATGCAGCTGATTGATTTCCAGTCTAGTTCAATATGGATTCAAAAATTTATTGAAACAAGGAGAGAGTTGGAATTAATAATTGAAATAGAAAGATTGACAAGCAATATAAGTAAAAATGCCAATAACAAAATTATTGATACATGGAATTTGTTACCAGACACATTTAACTGTTTGAAGAAGCTGGCTCGTGCTATTTTAGCCATATTTTCCTCAACCTATGCCCGCGAGGAGTCATTATTTTCAGAGATGAATATCATTAAAGACTCGCTTAGAAACAGTTTGACAGATAAGTCTGACAGATGATATATAATGAGTTTTGAGTTAATAGTATTTAGTATTATTATTTACCCATAATCATGCAGTCAATATTATTTGACAGCACGTCTATGGCCTCATTAAACATTTCTTTAGAAAAAATGGCACATTGATACATAAGGTTCGCCACCCCCGGTATAGGTTGTTTCAATTTGGTAAGGCTTTGGAAGTAGATAAGTAGTGGATACTAGGTATTTGCATTTTTGATTGTCTGGATTTATTTACCTAAAATAATTAACAGTGACAATAACAATGATGATTATTATTGAGCGTCACTAAAAAATAAGTAGCGTGACAATAAAATTAATATAGGTAGGTATCTACCATTCCTATTTATCTAAAGAATCTCATGTGTACCTAGGATCATTTATTTTGGTGTATGGTTACATAGTTGTTCACTTGTTTGTTTCACAATCATAGAAGGAGGACGATTTTAACAAATGACAGCGCAACTCTCACCAATCAGGTCGAAATTGGATAGAAAATGGATTCATGATTGGTCGCAATTGCCCTGTTGTCTATCAAAATCGACAACCTTATGTGATTTTTATTATATAAAATAACTAATTTCTATAATCACAACCATTAGATGCATTGCAAATTTAAAAGTTGTGAAACTTAAAATAATTTAAAAAATTGTGTATCTACCTACCTAGTAGTTATTTTTAAGTATTATATAGTAGATGTAGCAGTTTTCTGGTTTTGCGGCTTTTTATGCTTCTTATACCGAATAGCTTGTAGCTTCTTTTTGTTTTTGTAGAGTTTGAGTTAAATCTTTTAAAAGGGTTCGTGTTTGTCTAAAGGTGTGCTTGTCAATGTTTTAGCAATTAACCTTACAATCCTTTCATGGTTTGCAACCTGGTCAGCAAGGAGCTTTGTTACTCAAGACTGAAAATGGACAGTACCAGCTGCTGCGGGTGGGACCAGCACCAGCCGCTGCCAATATTGCTTCATCTCAACCAGGCGGGCAGCCTGTTACTTTTCGAATGCAAACGGTACCTGCCGTAAGTACATTTATTTATTAGTACTGCCCATAATTGACTAATTTTTAACATCATAACTGTTTCTGCTGTTTTAATTTCCTTAGCGATCCTAAATTTTAAGGAAAAATGGCATTTAGAATGATGTTCATGATACAAAGACAATCGAATGTTGCGTGCAGGTAATGTGACGTCAGGTGAGGTGCGATATTTCCAGTTACTTCGTAACACGCTACCTACCTACCAATAGCGGAGTAAAATCAGATGTGTAGGACGTCGTTTTTTTTATTAAGCTATAACTAAATAGGGCATTCAACATCATTTAGGCTATACTTTTGTCCATTCATCATGTGAGTTACAACCTTTTTAGTAGGGAGGAATTTTGCAAATTAATTTTTTCCTTGCCCACGAAATGATTTGAACAACACATTCTTTAAAACATTGCGCTATTAAATCAACGGCTCGGGATATAATCACGAAATTTTGGCTACTTATAGAAGACATTACAGTGCATCCAATGGCAAAAATTAAGATTTAAAGTGTCTCATTAATATTAAACGTCTCATGTTTTTGAAAAATGGCCTTAAAATCGCTACTAGCAAATCTGTGCACGGAAAGCTTCACCCTACGGAGAGCTATGTTAATTATTAAGAATTTATATATGAATATATCGAATTAAATGTAGACAAAACTAGGAAAGTTTTTTAAAAAAATCAGCATGCTAGGATATGGTTTTCGAGAAATCGAATTATCCATGCACTGCGTTTTTGTAGCGAAAGAAGTGCGAACAAATAACAAAATAATGCATTTGAAACACTATACCTGAATTTTAAATTAGCACATCAGACGTATCACATAAATATACGAGTAGTATATCTATTATTATCTACATACCATTCTTTAAATTTATTTTATCCACTCTTTTGCACAGTCAGCCATTGTTTTGACAGCTCTTCAATCTTGGGGAAGCAAAAGTATTTCAGGTTACTTCCTTTAGTGTTTCGACTACAATTACCACACCTCACCACAGCACATGTTGGCATTGTTCAAAAAATTGTAGCACATATAATAATAATACTCGCACGTATCCACCTCTGTGTATACCTACACAAAAAGCAAAATCTCGTCAATTGTCAATTTCAATTTGAAAACAACAGTAGGTGAGTATTTACTTTCAACTGTGTACAAATCGCGCCTAAAATCATGTTGGCGAGAAATGCGTCATGTGTGGTGCATGCGCACGATTGACCAATTTTGGTTCGGCAACCTGACATACCATTCATTGTCTTTGTATCATGATGATGTTCTATTCTAGGTGTACATCTCATGTGCTAAATTAAGTTTTCCTTGACAATTTGAAAGGACTCTTGAGCCGTAGTGGTACACAGATAAAATCTGTAGAAACCCTTCGTTGCGAAAGTTTTTTTTGTATAAAAAATACCAAAATATGTGAAAGGAAAGCATACAAATTATAAAAAAAATATAAAAACAATGTATCATATAAGAGATAAAAATACCTACTTATTAGAAATAAAAACATTTGATTTACCTAACAGAATATTTGTGAACTAACTTAGATTTACATTGAAGCGGCGATATAAAGATTAGCACAGTTTGCTACAGAATATTTTTTAACTTAGATAGGTTTAGGTTAAAGAGATCGCTATTATTTTTATCTATAAAATCATTGGATCTACGTAGATGTAAAAGATTTCTTCGTATTGTTTTTGGCATGAAAATCAACATGAAAAAGATTATGAATCCTCAGCCTACTAACTAGGG
The DNA here is from genome assembly GCA_964058915.1 of Tetropium fuscum. Taxonomy (NCBI): domain Eukaryota; kingdom Metazoa; phylum Arthropoda; class Insecta; order Coleoptera; family Cerambycidae; genus Tetropium; species Tetropium fuscum. The sequence continues at coordinate 163,617 of CAXKVY010000581.1, read as the reverse complement.
ACCTTAAATTTGTAGTTCAAGTAATTGGGAACTTGCCTAAAATCTAAAAAATAAAAATGATACTAAAAAATATAGCATAACATTGTAATAAAATGTGCACTTCACAAGAAAACAAGATTTCTAATTCTGCGCGATCTAAATAACCAGAAAATTGAAGCGGATCAGAACGAGCTGTGACGTCACAACCTACAATATTCGGTAGACGTTACGCCGCCGAAAAGCACCACAATCATAATTCCAATTATTATAAAAACTTTTTTTGCCTATTTCTTTTATAATGTTATCTTATGCTAGTTATATTTCATTTATCATTGTTTTCGTGTGCAGTGGGTGTTATTAGACTGCGGTTGATTTGTTATAGTGGGTGCGGTATGTAAAAAAAACGTGGCATTTTGTGATGCAAATTTTTTCTTTGGCATAATTCCTCAAGATACCCAAGTAAGAGATTTTTTAATCGGTCACCCTCTTTATTGAAAAAAGACCCTCACTTTTTTCAAAACTACCCTAAATTTTCCAGAAATTCTGCAGCAAAGTTGATCTTGGAGTCGGTTCCGATTTGGATCCGGTTCCGGTTATGATTTTGATATGCTAAGACCAAATCCAATGTCAAAAAATAGTTAGAAAGTCCAGTGGCGTAGCCAGGAATTAATCCTGGGGATTAATCCCGATCTGACTGATATAATTTTTAAATTTACTTGTTAGGTCATTTTACTAACTCATTGTGCTGCTGAACGTTAATTATAAATAATAATAGTTAACTTAATTAATTAATTAAAAGTTTTTAATGAAACTTGAATCCTTTTATCGAATGGAGCATAAAACCTACTATATAAGTCAAATATTTTTTTAGCCTTTTTATTTTTCGAGCTCCTGACACACTTCATCGCAAGTTACATGAAAATAATTAACTATAAATTAATAATTAATAATCAGAGAGTTGTACTGCCCTCCTTAGTTAAAACGTCATAACTAACTATTTGTTGAAATTGAGATACTTAATTGAGATTTTACGTATTCAATTGACCATATTAGTTAGGTTATGATCTCAAATTGGCGCGGGTTCCTATTTTAAAAATTAATATATTGATGTCTTATGGGGACTCAAGTTCAGGGCGTTGTAGACGTGATATAGAAAGTCTCTTAGTGAAAAAAGTTGAATAAATACATTGTTTGATATTTTATTTGACTGAGAGAGTGTTAAAATATTGTTTAAACATTATCAAAATAAAAATATTACCAATTTTAGAAGGCGATGTTTGTATGAAAAACGTATGTTGTGGCTTGATCCATTGGTTCCGAGAGGAAGGGGTTTGACTGGTCCGTAGATACCACACAGGGTTGCCAGATTAGGGGATTTTCCACAAAAAGCAGGGGATTTTATTATCTTTGGGGTTATTTTTCCTGGAGATTTATTCTGGGGAAAAATATTTACTTGGGGGAATAACAGGGGATTTCATGTCTGACATTTAGGTTGCTTAAATATCAAATTTTAGGATAAATATATCCCTGTTGGTTATACTTATAGTTTTCTTTCATTTGGAAATAAAAAAATCCTCGACAGTCACTTATTTGCCTTACATATTTTCTACTTCTTGGGGATTTATTTGTAACAGCTTATTTTGGGGTATTTTAGATATATGCGGAAAATATTTCAGTCAAGAAAATTTATTAAAATCCATGAATATCGAATCATAATCTACAAAAATAAAAAATACATTTTTTGGAGATTTTTTTTTTGAAAAGTCCTGAATTTGAGGCATTTTTTAATTTCGATCGGGGAATTTGAGCAGCACGATCTGACAACCCTGTTACCACAATATCTGTGTAGGTACTGTAAGGTTTTGGATAAACTTCTTTAATAAAAGTTTCTTACATAGTAAATTATAATTTCATTATGTTAATTTAAAAAAACGGCAATATTTGTGGCAACATCGCTGAATTTATATTATATTTGTGTCCTAGGTAACTTCTAATCTCATTTTATTTTGATTTACCTATTTTACGTTTGACAGTTTTCACAGACATCTGTTTTTTTTTGATTGCAAATAATTGGTTTTGAGTGTTGGTTAGAAAATGGGTGAAAATAGAGTACCTACCTAATCAAACTCTGAACCATAAGTGATTTTTTTCCCAGACGCCAGAATATGTAGCCTAGGTTAACTTAAAATCTTAAAATAAGTGCACAAAATCTATTCGATCGAAAGGTATAAACCACAATACCATTGTTTTCCCAAGGCTTTTCCATTAGTATCATCAAGTTTGCTGTGCGGTATCTGTTTATTTAGATAATGAAAAACCTCATCTCACCTCAGAAATCCACATTTGAACCCATTTTTTCCATTATTCTTTCATAAAAGTGTACGTAGTAGGTATATTTTTGCATCATTAATGTAAAAAATCGATAAACATTGACCAAAATAGTAATAAACAAATAAACAACCCATGGACAAAATCATAACATAACCCTTAACCTTACTTTTACAGCTGGCCTAGCGCTCTTGCGTGAGAAATGTTTAAACTAATACGCGACGTACGTCCATGGAAAACAGACAACTTAACTTAAAAGCATTTATTTAATTAACTCATAGCTCTAAAAAAATAATTTGGCACTTGAATTGTAGAGAAATATGTTTAAAGTTTGACGTATAATAAGTTTAAATACTAAGAAATGCCAAAAACCCGAGTAATTCCCGTCTGAAAATCACACTTTTGAATCTCCCATAAGAAATACATGGCAGTCAAATTTGCTGAAGTGTGTTTAGGAACCCATTTCAAATTTCGCGCCCGGATTTTCATAACCTAACTAATATGGTCAATTATGCAGTTTACATTTGAATCTCAATGTTCATTATTATAGGTTATGGATTACTTATTTAGTGACAGAAGTGAAAAAAGTTTATTTTCATTAGATTTTGATATATAGAAAAAAAATAACAGGACGTTTTAACTATGTAACACATGATAAATAAGGAAGCAGGTAATTTTTTTTCAAACTATTTATTGCAACTAACTTGGAACGTACAAAATATTATAAGTATACCAATGTCACAGGTAAGTAAACATTATTATTACAAATAATTAATCAAAACTAAATTTTAATCAGTCTCACATTCAAGGTCATCATCGGTTTCTGAGGTAGGTAGTTCTTCCCAAAATTGCATACGATTCTCGGGGAATAATGGCTTGAAGTTTTAATATTAAATTTGTTTTGCACTCTAAAGCCTATGTTTAGTCATACAAGAAGATTTTTTCCCCACTTCTTTTTGTTCTCTGGCTAATAAAAAATTTAATAATGTAAAGGCCTCAGAAAACGCATTTCTATAATAAACTACATTTTCACCCCTTTTAAAGTTTAAATACACCATTTTTTTTTAAAGATACGGTTTAGGAATTTCTTTTTGTATTTTAAATTTAGAAGAACAATCCTTCCACCGAAAAAAATCGTTTATGTTTATTTCCTTCACTCCAATTTTGTCAAGTTTGATTATTGAACAGCTTATTTGAAGTCCTTAAAATCAAACACCTTCCATGACTGTTTCAAGATAAGTTCCTTGGTGGTCAAAAGCATCCGCTGACATGAAAGTGTTACCAGACTGAAAATATTTACTATTTAAATTCAACATCGGCACAATTTACAATAAAAATGAAAAAAGAAAATAACCATCAATTTTTATTTTGGGCTGCACAGTTGTCAAGCCAAACAGTTGCCTGTTACCTGATATTTTGTGTCGTTCTTTTTCTTGCTTTACTTTCTTCCTTTGGACAGGCGGACATGACAAAGAGAGGTAAAGGTGTACGAATAGCAGTCCCTGTTTCCCTTGAAACTGTATCCCTCAATATTAATTGGTCAAAGTGTGTCATATGTCAGTCCGGTAATACAACTGATGTAAGATGCCTGGCAACAAATCCTGTAATGTCACAGAGAAATAGAGAAATTTGAGCTATAACACACTTGATGAAAATTTAGAGTCTTAAACCTAGCAATTATAGGTTGCCTTCTGGTTACTTTGTTTTGCAACTGGATGTCGGGAGTGGCATTTACGCAACATTCAAGAATTCAAAGTGTGTCTGCTGCTGTGTGCTGTTTCTGACCCACACTTAACGAGATACAGGGTTCCAAAAGTAAATTTGAAAGATGACTTATGTTACCTATGCAACGAACAAGGTGGCAGCAGCAAAAAAAGTTTGAGACACTGCTACATATATGAACTTTCAACCCTGTCAGACCTTACGTCCATTATGATGGACATAACGTTTAAGTTACTTAGTTACGTTACTTTTAAGTTTCAATAATAAATTTGTTATAAATTATTAATGTCTCGCGCGCGAGCGGACCCTTTCAAACAGCTTCAAAGTCATGACCCCACAGCCTACTATTTACAAACGACGAGGAGACCGATTCGGTCGGCTACGGGAGATGCCAGCACTCGACCGCTTGGTTTCATACTTCATTCGGCCGCTTTCCGGCGCCACGCCTACCAAAAATTGTAGTTTGTGACGTCACAGCTAGTTTCGGGCCGCTTCAATTTTATCGCTGTTTAGATCCTTCATACTGATCGCGCGGAATTAGAAATCTTGTTTTCTGTTGAAGTACACGTTTTATTACAACATTACGCTATATTTTCTAGTTTTTTATTACAATCAATTCTTGCCTTGCACTATAAAGCAATGAATTAACGATATGCTTTAAAGTACCTATACCTATACCTTTGTATAAATGAAACAAGAGTATAAAAATAAAAATTAATAATGACATCGATATATTATGTAAACATAAAAAATAGCGTGCCTAATCTAAATAAAATACATAATTAACCATTTAGATATCTAAACATATGAGTAATCGACATCTATAGAAATAGAAACCTCTACTAGCAAATAAAGTTAAATTATTATACCACATAAATAAATAAGCACATAGGGTATCTTAAGAGTACTCTCACTTTAGTGTAGAATAATGGAGATTTGTCACTTTTATATTTTTTACAATTCAGTGATATTGTTGAAGAAAGAAGTACAAAATATGTCTATTTTGTACTTCTTGACTTTTTGTACGATAATTCTAATACTGGGTCTAAAGTAAAGTAAAAACCCATACCATTGTTTATGAATGTCTTTTATTTCTAATCTAAAATGGATACGATTTAAATCTCTTGCTAATATTGATTATCATAGCCGAAAAATATGTGAATAGGAATAAAACACTTTATTTTGAAAATTATAATGGCAAAAGTTAGTCCATACGCTAGGTCACATCCTCTGTTTTTGAGAGGTTCACGATTTTATTTTGTGGTATTATGTTGTCTGAGATGAATTTTTTTTATTTCTCCTTAACCATTGGACGTATCAACTCGACTCATAAACTTTTTTATACGTCTATCCGTCCTCTACATAAAAGTATCAGGGTCGATGTGTCTCTATCCTATATGTAAACCTCGATGTAAAGACCGCGCCGGACCTCAGATTCGATGCCGAAACGATCGTTTTCGAGTTACTGTTGCAAAAGTAAAAATTATAATTTTCCACTTCACTGATCCGTATCCTTTGAACCGTGTGAGAATTGAGCCGCCGTACAAACCTTTTTTGATTGTTCATCTATCTTCTACATCAAAGTATGGGATCGAAGCGTCCATCTGTGAAAATAAAGGAAATATAATTTTCTGAAGGAAACAGTGTAAAAAAAAGAAAAACCAAGGCATGCATACCCATAAAAATATGAATTTTCTAAAAATTATCTTATAAACCCCGAATCAGTACTATACCCTGGTTCCGAAATAGTGTGGAGTGACTCATACGTAATATCTAGCTGTGTGACTGTAATGTGTAACTATAACATGAACTGTCATTGTTCATGTTATGGTTACATATTGTAGTTGCACAGTTGGATGTTATGTATGAGTCACTCCACACTATTTCGGAACCAGGGTATACATATTTAAAATGAGGCATAAATTTAATTTTCTAAATCAAAATTTTCCTTATAGGAGCAGAGGCGTAGCAAAATCGAATTTTTATTTATTGTAATTACAGTTAATACATATATATGTTTACCATGTAAAAGGGCTTAAGAAAGAACTGGCCATTTTCAAGGACGGTCGCCTGAAATATACCTTAAAATTGCCTCTGCAAATATCTCATGGCCCTAAAAAAAAATACAAAACGATAGCTAGCGTCCGTAATAAGTAGTACTAAGTTGTCGCTACATCAATTTTAATTCCATTGTAACTGATACAACTTTTATGGTGGCAAAATTTGCAATATTTGCAAAATTGTGGATGTGTTGAGGTGGTTGTATAAGCGAAAGACCATTTACTGTAAGCAATATTATTATTGAAAACAAGTTCTCTTAATATTTTGTTGATTTAATAGTAATATAATTTGTAGAAAATATAATGAATTGAGAAAGAAAACATTAAATTTGTTATATTATATTTATATTTATAGTAATAAAGCTATGAAATTCACTTGTAAATATAAGTGAAAATATATTTCTAATTCATTCCATACCTAATGTTGCAACCTCATTTACAGTAGGTATACGTATCTTCAGGTATATGACGTCATAAACACGTTACTTACGTTAAAACATTGAAGTTAATAAGTGCTTTTAGTGCTATTATTTAACTATTTCTTTTTTTATTGATAAACAATATATACTTGTATGAGACCAATATCTGAGATCCTTTATAGTGTTCATTAATGTAAAACGATTGAAGTGTGTTCCCTATTATATTGTTTTTTACTTATTTTAATTATAATGGTAAAAATTATTGTATATTTTAGCAAACAGCCGTAAGTTCAGCAAGTCCTGCCCATGTTGGCGGTACTACAACGGTCACCTCTATTCCACAACCTATTCAGCAGGCCCAAGTTGCACAAGTTCATGTTCAGGTGAAACAACAGATATATTATTATTATTTTAGTTCATATTCCTTCTTAGCTATACAGGGTGCTATATGGGGTGTATAAAATATTTCAGTGAGGTGTTCCTGATTTAATTCTAAGAATAAATAAGTTTTAAAATACGGTAGGCGCTCAGTAATGTGAAAATCCATTCATATCAAGTATTCAGTAATGCTAATCTCTTGGCAGAACTGTAAAAGAATACTAGACATAGATCATAAACAAATCGGACATTGAAGTCAGACATCATTAAACATTTATTACGGTTCATAAATTGTTCACATCTTAACAAATAGGTAATGAGTTCACATTACTTAAAGAGTGCGTTCTGTATATTCAGTTTTTTAATCGTATGATTATTTTTTACTTTTTTAAAATATTTTTTCTTCGATCAGATGGAAAGTGCGCATTTGCTAGACGAGTTTTGTTCCCGCAAATAAATGTAAAGCATCACGCATTAGTACCAATTACTATTTTGACAATTTTCTGGCGAAAGCTCGCTGGCACCCAGAAAACTACATATATTCATCATCTCCAGTCATATTTCTGGAGTCTTATGCACCCCAGAACCACTTGCAGATCTTCCTGGAAATTACCAGGAAGACTCGTCTAGCAAAATGATACTCTCTGGACCTGGTATATAATATTCAATACTATTCAAAGTCACCGTAATATTATATTAGTGCTAATTTATAATGTTTTTTTGTTTTCCTGTATTAGGAAAACGATTTTTTTAATATGTTACTATACTACGAATATAGGCTATGTACCAATATAGGCTATGTATTGACTGGTGGCGCCACCTGGCAGCAGGTTAGTACCCTATTGGTATGCGTATGCAACACAATTATAATATGTCAATTGTCCCATTATTCATAAACTGGGTTTTAGACAAAGTGATAACATCATATCATTTTTCATTTTTCAACAGGGCAAGATTTGATCGTTTTATATGCGTCTATTCTCTGTAATGAATTCCAAATTTTAAAAAAATGTGAATATCCACAGATGGAAATTCACACGATCTTTAACCTTTTCGATACGGGGGCTGTTTTCATGGTCAATGCTACTTGTGCTGAGTGGATGGTTGTCATGTTTTTTTAAGCATATCTCGCGTAGTGCAGTCATCAGGTGCTCACGTTCAATTTATTTATTTTATTTTAAGGTGTTGACAGTTTCTAAAATGTGAAATAACCCGCTCATTTCTGTGTCTTCATCATAGGTTAACACGGTTTTTCCCAAATACTACCGTCATTCATTTGACACAAATCAAACGCTAGTTAAATGCGAATAAATTTGTAGTAGTTTTACGGAGGCGGACAGGCTTTGGTGTAGGTTTAACCTAATATACGGCACTCATTTGTGACTTGAGATTTCAAGATAGGGTAACATTTTTCCGAACATAACTTTAAAAAATCTATAGTTGTTTATATTTTGCTCCCTCTGTTTTTTTACATGTTTGTGGGTTTCTCTTTTATTAACTTTTTCCTATTTCTTTTTGACTTTTTCCTTTTATTACCAATATAAAATTATAAAATAGGCCATAGCTCCGTTAAGGTATCACATCACATAACAAGCCTCGGTTTTTGGTGTTGCCAAATTTGCCTTATTCGGTCATGAACGTGTTAAGGGAATGGTAGGTGTAATTTTGTTGATTATGTTCAGAACGGTAAACTAGTTGTTTTTGAACTGATTTCTTCAGTAGGGTAGACCGGGGACAATTGAAACATTTCCGCTTCTTGATTTTTTTGCTCCGTGGCTATAGCAAATTTCTTAATTATAAAGTGAGTCGTAAATAGCGTATTCAATTGGGTTTCTATTTATATCGTTCCGTTGACCTATAATGATATATAAATAAGATATTTGATAAAAACTTGAGCTTGTCAAACTGTTGCAATCGTCCATGTGCCGGGGACGAAGGAAACATATACCTGGGACAATTGAAACAGCATTTAGATTTAAAGAAATATTTAGTCAGTAAAAAATATTCACTCTGACAAGCAATTGTGACAGATATAAAAATCTTCTTGTTGAGTGCATTCTTCGTGGGACCAATGATGACAAGCAGTGCACTTCACCCATTTCTCTCCAGGGCGGCTCTTACCATACGGTTCCAGGCAAACTAGACAATAACAATCCTCTTCGTCGCTGTCACTCTGTTCCTGATTGTTCTGGCGTTGTTTGGTTTTCTTGGACTGTCGAACTGATTTCGGTTTATCTTTTAATTCCGTAAGTTTTCTCTTAACTTGCTTTTTCTTTTTCGCTTCATATTCCTTTTCAATACCATTTTTTTCAGGAGTGTCCATATAAATTGCAGATTTCCTACTTTTGCGTTTCCCAGCTGCTTTTCTCAGAAGCGCTTTCGGTAACCGTCTAACGATGTCTGACGAAAATACAGCCTTTGAGGTGCTTGGTCCTACATCAGCGCATGAAAATACAGCCTTTAATGTGCTTGCTGATGCTGGCAGAATGTGAGCGCTTGGTGTTCCTGGCAGAATGTGAGCACTTGGTGATGCTGGAGGAGTGTGGGTGTTTGGTGATGCTGGCGGAGTGTGGGTGCTTGGTGATGCTGGCAAAGTATCAGCGCTGGTAGAAGATGGCAGATTTTCACTGGTGCTTGCTTCTGGTACAACTTCAGTAGTGTTCGGCGTTGTGTTATCAGGAGGTGATCTATCCGTGACATAAGAAGGAGCAAAATCTAGTTCCGTAAATATGCCCCTATTAAAGGGACATATTCCGGTGCAAATAAATCCAGCTACAATGTTTGATTGTGTGAGAGCCAATGGCAGAGCTTGTTTGACTATGTTGGGGATGTCGTAAATTGTCATCGTTTTGCCTGGGTTATTTCTCATCCAGGCATCGCAACTTGAATTTACAGCCTTTTTGAAGGGACCGTAGACAGATCGATCCAGCGGTTGCAATTTGTGAGAGCAGTGCGGGGGAAATGACAAGACGACAATGCCTTTTTCTTTACAGAAGTCCAAGCATCGTATACTTATGTGCGACTGGTGGTTATCAAGTAAAAGCAATACTTTATTGTAGTAATGCTAGTATGCTTTTGAAAATGGTTGAGGTATATCAAGAACTCATCTTCTTGCATCCAGCCGCTCGCGTTTCCTGCTCCAATGCACCCCACTGGACCATCGCGGACAAAGTGATCCTTGTATCTTAACCGTGGAAAAATAAAAATGGGAGGTACACTGTTACCGATAGCATTTACAGCTAAAGCTACGGTTACCAGGGTTCCTCTTTCCCCTGATGTTAGTGCGCCTACCTGTTTGGTGCCCTTTTCGGCTACAACAGGTTTTTGAACGGTCGTGACCCCTGTCTCGTCGATATTATAGATATCTTTCGGTTCAAATTTGTACCTGTCCATTACATTAGCCAGGTTGTCATACAAAAGTTTTACGTTCGTGACGTTGAAACTGGTTGCTCTGGAAAGACTTGTGGCTTGAGCGCAGTGGATTGAAAGTTCTGGGTTGCGCTCCATAAAGCCAGAGAACCAATCCTCTCCTGCCATGGCATTTTGTCTCCATGTATCAGGTATGTTCAACGAATATTTTATGGCCAATTCGAAGGCTAATTTACGAATTTCTTTAGGTGGTAATCCGTAGAATATATGCGATGCTTTGATTATATATCCAACAATGCTTTTTTCCTGGTTTACGTCAAATACTCGTCTCACACAATGATAACCCATAGTGACAGGAATAGCGGATTTTTGCGCATTTGCTTGCCTTTTCTTTTTGAAAAATCTACTTAGTGACACGTAGTGTAGTTCAAATTTATCTGCCACAGACCTTATCAATGCCTCATTCTCAATAACTTCTTTGTAGGCTTTTTCATACACCAAAACGGATTTTAAACCTCTCTCCGTTTTCCTAACTCTTACTCGTGGCATCCTAAAACAAAATAAATACCTTAAGATACGCTCACCAAACCTATAATATAAGTAACACTGAAAAATTCTGGATGGGGACAATTAAAACACGTTTCAATCGTCCCCCATGTCATTTGTTTCAATGGGGACAATTTTTAAGTAAACGCTCAAATATTTTCTTACTATCGGACAACAGTAATAATTTCAACTGTCTGAACTAAAGGATATACACCAAACAAACTAATAAAAATAGTCAAAGCTGGATACTTACGTTATTATTTCTTGTGTCACACTTTTTCCATCAATGGAAAAGTTTACTTCGATAGCGGGAAACCACAAAATCGAGGACATGCACACACACCCTTAGCTGCCGTCAGTGGCCGACTGGTGGCTACGTACGGCTACTAGAGGCGCTTCGTTTGGTACAAGCGCGCGTGATTTAAACCTCGAAATCCTTCTAATATAGCGGTTGTTTCTATTGTCCCCTGTTTCTATTGTCCCCGGTCTACCCTATTACTCTGATATTGCCACAGAATTACAGTAGTAGTACCACAATGGTAGCTTCAGATAAATGACCGTTATTAATTTTTCCGGTGCTATCGGATCACGAGAACATTTGAATTCAATTTGTTCGCAAATGAGGTTACATAAAACAGTCATGATGTATGATAAAAAATGACTGTAGGCTCATATAAACAACACGTGTTACAAGCATACCAATGTTTCAGAAAACCGCCACCGCTAGCGCTGGAGTCGCCTACCTTGCTTGCCACGCTCGCCACATGTACATAGCCTATATGTATTAATATTGATTAGGTGTAAGCTATAATATGTGTAATATATTTTAGCGACCAGCTAATGACAATACCAAAGAAAAATGTCGAAAATTCCTAGCAAATCTTTTAGAATTATCTAGTAGAGAACCTAAGTTGGTGGAGAGAAACGTTAGGACCCTTATACAGGAACTTATAGACAACAAAGTCGAACCAGAAGATTTTTGTGACAAATTAGAAAGATTATTAAATGCATCCCCACAACCGTGCCTCATTGGATTTTTAAAGGTTAGTATTGGACGTTATTTTTTTTGAAATTTTGTTATTTGAATACAGTATTTTTTGTTTGTTATTTTTCATTTATTTTTTTTTTATTATGGGGATACTATTTCATAATAATTGTAACTATTGTATCTTAAAATCAAGCAATTTTAATTTTATTTATTTATTTTACGGATTATCCTCGAGATTATCCAATTATGGGACTTTTTCTAAAAGAGAGGCCAGAAAATGTAGATGAAATACAAAAACATTTAACTACACTGCTGGCCAATAGGTTGGAATAATTCAAAATTTTAATGTAATTTTGGATGCATATATCTTCTGAATAATATGGAATATCAAAATACGGTTTTCAGGATGTTTCTGGAAATTTCATTGGTAAAAAATAGCCTGAATAGCCTGAATTTTGAGCATGTTTCTATCATGCTCAAAAAAGAAATATACGGGGTGTAAACTAAACCTCTACAAAAAATCAAAATTGCATCCTTTCCGAATTTAGTAAAACCAAAATCGAGGTAAAATTTCGAAGAAACAAATTTGGCCGTTTTTTGATATCTCGTTTATTTTTGAATATACGGGGGTTTTATTGAAATTAGGAATATTTTTTTGAAAATGCATCACTGTTTAAAAACAAAGTAAATAATGATTTCTTTACTTTCCAGTAAGTTTGCATGCTAGCTAGAATTGTCATTTCTTATACAGGGTGCCTGGGAAGCCGTTTGATAAGCAGCATGTGTCACAAAAAGTCTGTAAATTTATATAGCTGTGTGCAAAACCCTGTATAATTAAAATCAATGATAATTTTAAGATTTCTAATCTGTGATGGGAAAACCTTAGACAAATATCTCGAAACGGTTTTTTATGCTTCTTGATCGGATGAGTATTATCATAATTACAATTTCGTTGTAATTACATGGTAAATTCCTATATAAAACATTTAAAAACCTGCGGTAGTACCTAATGAACTGGTGGGCTAAGTATTGTAACAATCAAGTCACCACTGGAAACAAAATGTTTTGTTTGACATTTGGCTACGCAACAACAGAATATCTGAATATTGTGTTTATACTGTTGACCATTGACATAACAAAATAACAGTTTTAATTCTTGCAGAACAATATAATGCGCCCGATGCGCGCCTTTATTTTGATTATGATTGCTACAAATATAGATCATTTTGTTCATTTATTTGGAATCTTTTTAGCAATAACAGCCATTTATTTCCCTTGGAAATCATATTTTAGCACTCATTTAGTATTGATAACAAGCCTCAATATCTTAATCAAACATCAGGCAATTCAAAAAGAATCAGAAAAAAAGTTATAATAAATTGATATGAATGACCTGTATTTCACACCTCACTTTTTTCTGATCCTTTTTGAATCACCTGATTTTTTAATGTGTTTCTATTTAAGAGAAGCATCCTTGATTTTTTTCAGATTGTTCATGGACATGTACCTTAGCAACTTGCAATAATTCCGCCTTCAAGTAATTTTCTTGATAAGGAATGCCCTTTTCTGTTAACAATTCTTGAAATCTTCTCTTTCTCCACAATTGCTGTGAGGCGCATTATCCATAACCACGACACTTCCTGATTCGAAATATTTAAGTAAGCCGGCAAACCGTTTCTCGTAAACATCGGAATTTTTGTCCTCGTGGTAGTCTTCTTGAATTGAAATAGCAATTCTTCAATTCAGCTGAAACTGTTAAATATTTTCTATCTTATGTAACTTAATTGATATCAGTAGAAAAAAAATGAGAGAAAATGGACCCATTTAAAACAATAAATGATCCTTTACCTACCTGTGTGCACAACATTGGGGACGGAAAATGAGTGTGTATTGTAACAGGTTTTCAGCAATGAAAACCACATGACCTGTTACTTTAATGCAGTGATTATATGTTTGTTAAGTTTTTTAGTTTCACTACTGGATTAATAGCACGTTCATATGTCAATTTGAATTACTTTATCTGATGACATGTGGTTGACATTGACATCAGTGGCGTAGCCAGGCTTTAGGGGCAAGATATCAAAAAGGCATAAAAACCCGTTTAGTTAGTTTTTTTCTTAAAGAAAACGCTAACGTTAATCTTTGGCATTTTTTTTGACAGTTTTTTTACAACTTAAAATAAACAACAAAAATTCAAATTACCTACCTACAATAAAGCGGTACTAAATTCTGAAAATATAACATTAAAAATAAACATATATTACAAAAAAATAGGTACCGGGTAAGTCTCTTAAGATTGACATGGGGGGTGTTATTCTCACTTATCCTTTGCCGATTTAACTCATTCAAAAAAGCAGTAGACACGGTTTTTGATGAATTTTTATAATCTGAGAACAGATATTAAAAATCTCGTAAAATATACAGGGTGGAAAATAAAACATGATATTTTTAAATGGAACACCCCATATATTTTTAGACCAAAATAATGTCCTTAATTTTCTGAATCCAAAAATGTGTAATTGTTATATAATCACTCCACCTGTTCGTGAGATATTACTAAAAACTTATCACATTACGGGTGTCAATTATAAAATAAGAACATCAAGATACCTCTGGAAACAACGCATATTTGCATTGTTTATTTGTTGACAGATGTCATCCAGTTTTTTGTGAGATAATAGTTCACTCTCTTAGATATTAGGGTAAAAAATACGTAGTGTTCGTAAAGAAGCAAGTTATTTTGAAAATGGTATATTCATTGGAAGAGCGAAAAGAGTTACTTGAGATTTATATTCAGTGCAACAAGAATAAGTCTCTTGCTCGGAGGGAGTATGTTAGGTTCGAGAAAGGCTACCTCCTTCCAAAAATAGTTTTAAAAACATTTATGCAAAGTTTAGGAATACCGAATCTCTGAGAGACAAGAAAAGGGAAAGGCGAAGAACAAAAACAGGAGAAGACACAGAACTCAACGCGTTATTATATTTTGCTGAAAATCCATCCAAATCATCCTATGTCGCAGCAATATAATTGGATATATCACAAAGAAGTGTGATCAAAATATTACATCTCCATAATTTTAAACCATATAGTATTTTGCCCGTTCAATATTTAGACGACAACAACCTTCAAGACAGGTTAACCTTCTGCAGAGACATACTTGATAGAATAGAGGAAGATGATTAGTTTCTAAGTCATGTCTTTTGGACTGACGAAAGCAGTTTTTCTACTGCGGGAATTTTTTACAGAAAAAATGCACATTACTGGGCAGCGGAAAATCCACATATTGTAAAAAAAATAAAAAAAACAAGGATACCAAACTGTAAACGTGTGGTGTGGCATCTACAAGGATGGCCCTTAAATGCACAACGTTATGTGGATATTCTTCAACATCCAGTTGAAAATTATTTAGATAATATTAATTTAGTGGACAACAGATCTGTTATTTGGCAGCAGGATGAAGCACCACCACGCTCTGCAAGGAACGTCACCGAATACCTAAACAGAAAATATCCTATTTGGATAGGAAGGCACGGTGTTATACATTGGCCCGCTAAAAATCCGGACTTAACACCTATGGATTTTTTTCTCTGGGGTATGATAAAACAAGATATATACGAAACTGGGGTTTTTAATAATATGAATGAGTTAAAAGAATGCATACGTGTAAAAATTGGGGAATTAAACCAAAATGGTGATATATTTCAAAGGGTGAGAAGCAATTTTATAAAGCGATGCCAAATGTGTATTCAGAATGGTGGTGGTTACGTGGAAAATATTTAATTACGTTACGTGTAAATAAATAAAATTGTGTTACTCTATTGTGTTACTGTATTAATATTGACTTTTATTTGTTTTTATTAGGCTTATGTTGTTTATTGTTATTACTCGTTACTGTTATTGTCACCTATATATTATTTATTTATTATCTCAATAAATGGCATTGTTTCCAGAGGTATCTTGATATGTTTTTTGTTTTATAACTGACACCCGTAATGTGATAAGTTTTTAGTAATATCTCACGAACAGGTGGAGTGATTATATAACAATTAGATATTTTTTTATTCCGAAAATGAAGGACATTATTTTGGTATAAAAATATACGGGATGTTCCATTTAAAAAATCAAGGTTTTATTTTCCACCCTGTATATCTTACGATATTTTTAATATCCTTGCTCAGATTATAAAAATTCATCAAAAACCGCGTCCACTCCTTTTTTGAATGAGTTAAATCGGCAAAGGATAAGTGAGATAAGGGGGGTGTCAATCTTAAGAGACTTACCCTGTACAATTGGTAATATATATAGTTTCATTCAATCATTGGTAATATGTGTAATAATTGGTGTGCTCATGTTATTTTGATTATCACTAAAAGTAAAATTGAACATATTAGTTATATCGTCGAAAAACCGAATTATTGATATTAATTTCTAATATTTCGCTAATACATCGCGCTTATACTTACTTATTTTCTAAGCATGCTCCTGCACCCTGTATCTGTTTCTGTTTCAAAAATGAAATAATGTTTTTCTGACTTCGAGAAGACGCCACTGATTTTAAGAGATTCTGTTCTCGTTCTCTTTTAAACGCTGCCCCCGATTTCTTTTTTGGTGGCATGGTATCTATTTACTTTACTTACTTAGGTACACTACGATACTACGAATAGTGCAAATTATAATGTCGCTAACACTAAATTATCTTCCTTCTATTATTTTTTTACTAAAACTGTTTAAAAATAAACAGAAAAGCAGAACAAACATCCCGTATTGGCGGTACGCCGTAATACACTAATATAATACAACCACGTGAACCACGCGTCTAACAGATGATCAACTTGGCGACGACTGACTGACGACCTGTCCGTACCTGCCACCAGTGTTGCTGTGTTATTCCCGGGTCAAAGCTTTTCGTGCTGAAGTTAGCTACAAAATTGTGCCAGTTTATCAATTTGTGTCCTAATTGTAGTGGCGGTAATTTTGAACGTCCGTCGGCGTCGAGATAAATATTGATGTAAAATCTTACTTAATCGGAACCGAACTATCTGCCGATCAGCCTTCTAGTATCGAGTTTCGGCCGGGCTTTCGTGTCGTGGATTCATTGTTGTCAGGCCAGAGTGCTTCAATAAATGATAGTTTGGGGCGCTATTACTCCGGGGGCGGGGAGGGGCTATTGCCCTCCCCTTACCCCCCCTGTGGCTATGCCACTGATTGACATGTGATGACACTCAGGATGTACCCGGGCCCTGAAACTTAGATCGACGAGAAAATCAACATTCATATACACTAAGTAAATCCTAGTATCTCTTATACAATCATAGATGTACCGCTGCATTAGAAATTGTTAAATCGCCATATTTTCTTTTTTTTACCTCTATTGAATTGTTTTATGTTATAATTTAAAATTTCGATAAATATTATAACCATTCCCTATTCTGGTTGAGTTTCCATCTCTGGCGTCGGAACAGGCAATTCCGCAATTCCAATCTACATGTGTAGCCCCCATCCCCGTAAATGACTGTGAGAAGTTAACTATAGAGGTTCAGAGGTAACTATGAAAGGTTAACTATAGTACGTACAAGGAATTAATTTAGGGACCTTTGTTCATTACAGACACCAACAGTGTATATATTTACCTACATTTTGTGGGCACGTGATTTTCAGTCAGTACTGAAAACCCTGTATAGGTCGTACTCTCACACCTGTGACACCTGTGTTAGAGAAGATTTTATCCAAGTTTGTAATGGCCGTGTGCACCGTAGTCTTAATCCTGGATTAAATTTAAGACAGACTTATTTTGACACATTTATGTTGCACCGTGTATCAAAGCCCGGATTAATGTGATAAGACCGACTTTAATTAATGTCGCCAATTTCGAGGGCCTAAGACGGAGTTTAACGTTAAGTCTCGTCACAAATAGGTTATGTTTCATTATTTTACAAAACTTTTAGGCGTTATTAGGTATTTTATGCACTTTTAGGCTTTTCCTATAGCACATTTTTTTCAATAAATGTCCAAGCCATAGGGGAGAGTGATTTAAAAATTAGAGATATTGTGGCAAGATGGCCCGGTAGCGCTCATGATTCTTGATAATACCCACAATCTTTAACAATAATAGCAGAATTAAAACAAGATTTAAAATGTGGGAATTTAATAATTAAACACATATTTTACATATATTATATATATACAGGACAATGCATACTCCTCTGGGTCTTTGGGCCACCATAACATCATTTGGATTTGATAAACCATATATAGGTACAAAAATTTTGGTATTAATTATGAAATTAATTAGAAAATCGTCAATTACAGAAAAATCTCTACAGGAGCAAGGTCACCACTGGTCATGTATCTAGATTTCCTTTCATCGGCAATTTTTTGCCTCAAAATTGTTTTGCATTTTAAACCGTTTTTTAGTGAATTTTCCTTTGACCTTTTTACCATATTTGGAGACCTCGTATCTTACGATTTCTACCCACCTATTTTTCTCCTCAGATGTAATCCCATCAATCTTTAAATTTTCAATTTCGTGTTTTTATTCTGCAATTGAAAATAAAAGAGTTATTTTTCCTCAGGAGTAAAGTTTGTACAATAAGTTTGCTTCTTACTTTCTGCCATGATTTGCTGGATAAATGTAGATATTAAAGTTGTATCTTTATAATGTATAATGATATTACGATCTTCGACCATACAGAGAGAAGATATTATATTGATGCAAAATTAAATACCTACCTTCGAATATTCAAATTGAAATTATTTTGCTGTCAATTTTCACAAAATTTTTCAACAAAA
This sequence comes from Tetropium fuscum, assembly GCA_964058915.1. NCBI lineage: Eukaryota > Metazoa > Arthropoda > Insecta > Coleoptera > Cerambycidae > Tetropium > Tetropium fuscum. Next base: position 145,039 of record CAXKVY010000581.1, on the reverse strand, counting down.
TAACCCAAAAAAGTCACTAGGCGTTCGACTTAAAAGGCAACGTTGCCACATTTTAACTGGACTTAGTAAAATCTTCATGAATTTTTAACGGTGCATTTGAATTAAAAATCCTGACTTAATATTTTAAGTCGACTTAACTAAGCCCAACTTAACGTACAATCGGTGCACTCGGGCATAATTGATTTAAGTTTAGCTATTAATACTATTATTGGTACTACTGATAGTAGTTCTAATCAACAGAAGGTCTACTCGAAAACTTCGAAGGAAATTCACCGCGAACTTGATCAGCTGGTTTTGCACCCTTGATATAAAAAATATAAATAATGAGTAATTTACTTATAAAACTCAAGTTGGCTGAATACCTCATAATTTTGATTCCTTACAAACATGTTTGACAGTTGTTTGTCAAAATTCTGTTATGTATCAGACAGAAGGTATATTACAAATAATTGACACAGTATGTGAACTATAATGCATTTTTACTTCTTTATGTTACATTATAGAAAATTATAGAATGATCAGGTAATTGTGGCCACATTATGCTGGCCACAACAGGACTAGCAATTCTATAAATATGGTATCATGAAGTGTGTTACTGTGGAACTGTCTGATGTAAATGTTGTTATTTGTTTAAAATTTTACATGTAAACTATTAATCTGTGTACTAAGGTAAAAATGGCAATTTCAATCACATGCACAGACCTTTAATTGTGCAGAATCAAATAGGAATTACTCTCTATATGATCTGGATTATGATATAATCAACACCTGGGTATATGAACTGCAAAACATCACATTTTACTCATTTTCCATATTCTATCATCTCTCAAAATCTTCTCTAGAACTTATAAGTATTTAGGACTAGTAAGTAGTACAGTTTTTCCGCGGATGTGTTAAATATACTCATTTGGTTGACCTGCGCTGTCATGTGAGTTTTTTTTATCATATGTGCTGACAGGTAGTGCTTTTTTATATGTAGTGTTCTTTAATAGGTAGTGTTCTGATGTTGAGCGAAGGAACTAGAAAGAGACATAAGCCATAGTGAAATATCGTATTCTATGACCGCAACTACAAGACAGTGCACACTGCGGTCATGTTTTGCATATTACCGAAAAAAGTGATAAATGAGCAGACAACTTTTATCACTTTAACTTAATGGGTGCAGAGAGTACAGAATCCATAAAGAAACTAGAGATTGAATTGTTTTAAGTTTTTCATTTATCGGCTTCCGTAGGTTATCTGCGAACCATAGCCACAGCGCTTCCTGTCTTGCAGTGCGGTCATAGCATAAAATTAGGCGATCCAAGTCCCAGAACTAAAGTGGTAGGGAACTTGAGATGGAGAAAACCCCTGACTTGTCCGGAAGTCCCGAACGGAGTTCTGAAAATACCAATTAAGTCTTGTATACCTAATAAGACTTTTTGCGGTATAGGAATTTTAATGAATTTTTTTCGAAGACTTAATCGAAAAAAGTTATTAATAGAAGGAATAGAAGAATAATATTGAAATGAAATCAACGACTGGTTAAAATAATGTATGTGAATGTCATATAGGTGTGCCCAGTACTTTAAAAAATTTCATTAGGTACTGGTACTTCAAACATAATGAAAAATACTGAGAAGTATAAGATCACGTAGCAGTTCCCTAAATGGTCTCTAACCACGAAAGAAATATAATGCACTTGCGTAATACTGCAAGGTAATGTGGAATACTGCGAGGTACTGCAGAGGACTCAAAGTACAGTCAGAAATTTTGTATACCTATGTAGTTTCATGAGTAGTTAACCCATCGGAAATCCGATGAGCCCAAGATATTGCAATTTGGCATAAAGTACGAATCTGTGAGCACGACCTGGGCCCAAGTTAAAAATCCGGACTACGGTAGCTAAAGAAGCGCAATACTTCGGAACTAGTCCTAGGAATCTAAACCCTTGATGTACAATGGTTCACGCCTTTCCAGTTCCTTCATTCAACGATTCTGAGTAACCTTTCCTCCTCGCATTATTCCGCTCATTGAGCAGAAAATATGGTTTTTTCTTTTCCAAAGCTTCGTGACATAGCGTTTCAGAATGCAGATACTGTAGATAGCATTTAAAAACTATAATTGTTGACATAAATTTCGACAATTTGGAATAATTTTTATATTTGTCAAAATTTAATATTACGTAATGTTGGTTCTTTTATATTTACAGTTTAATTCGTGATTTTTCGTTTGTGTTTCTGTAATTTAGCCTTAGGTTCCGTTCTCTTTAACACAAAAGTTACATCAATTTTTCCCTTTCTGTAGGTAATAATTTTATTTTCAGAAAAGCCTACCCTTGTTAAGACACTCCCTAGCCACACAGGAACTTACAATAGATGGTATCCGTCCTCCGCCCGCAAATGTAGTCTTCTCCATAGCCGGTGCTACGCCGACCGTACAAACGGTGCGGCCCGGTTTACCTGCCAACCAAGTAAGGATAGTAGCGCCGGGTACGACGGTAGTTAGACCTGGTCAGGTCATCCAACAACGATTAGTAGCTCCTATTAGAGCCCCCACACAGCAGACCAGAATGGTAACCACGATAAGACAGCCCAATGTGGGCAATAATGTTATAGTGTCTACGTCTCAACCGCCGGCATTACATCCTGTTTACCCCAATAACCAACAGGCACGGGCAGGGGTTAATGTCCGGCAGCCTATGCAGGTAAGGCCTGCTGCCCCCAGCCAAATTCGTCAGCAAATGCAAGTTCGAACGGCAGCTCCGTTGCAGGCTAAGCAGCCTATGACAGCTGTAAAATTGCAGGGGATGAAACCGACAGTGCCTTCTAACCTCAAGCCATCAGCCAAAGACAAGGAAAAGAAGACGTTTTCTTCGGCATACACGGGAGATGATGACATTAATGATGTAGCCGCTATGGGTGGAGTCAATCTAGCGGAGGAAACTCAGAAGATCTTGGGTTCTACGGAGTTTGTGGGGACGCAAATTAGGTCTTGTAAGGAAGACATTATCTGCTCTATGCCACCGCTCCAACATAAAATTAGACAAATTATGGTGAAACACGGTCTTGACGACCCGAATACCGATGTGGCTGCATGTATATCGCATGCAGCTCAAGAGCGGCTCAAAAATTTACTGGAGAAATTAGCTGTTATTACTGAACATAGATTAGAAAATATTAAACTTAATCAACGTTATGAAGTTACGAACGATGTTAAAGGTTCGTAGTACATTCTTCAATCAATTGATTGTTTTATAGATTTGGCAATTATAGAGGTAAATTTCCTAAATCTCTCGTTTGTTTTAGGTCAATTAAAATTTTTAGAGGATTTAGATAAGGCGGAGAGAAAGAGGCATGAGGAGACGGAGAGGGAGATGTTGTTGAGAGTAGCTAAGAGTCGATCAAAAACAGAAGATCCAGAGCAGGCAAAGTTAAAGGCGAAAGCAAAAGAAATGCAGAGAGTGGAGATGGAGGAGTTACGGCAAAGAGAAGCCAATGCAACTGCTTTGCAGGCCATTGGTCCTAGAAAAAAACCTAGGTTAGATGGAGAGCTTTCTGGCACCTCGCAGGTAATATTTTCAAACATATTTCGATTTGTTAATTTTTCTCCATTGGTACATTAATACTTTGATGGACAGTAAGGATACCTGTTTGGTGGTGAAAATGTCACTAGCATTTTTACAACAAATTATACCTCGATTTTCACGAAATTAATAAAAGTGACAATATCTCAAATATTGTCACTTTCGACTAATAGCACTTTCATAGACTAATAGCATTTCAACCTAATTAGGCCAATAATGGCACGCCAGATTCAAAAATGAAATTGGCTCTAAAAAAATCAACTGGGCTTAAAAAGTCCCGAAAATAGATCTATCATACTCACAATTGTCTCAGTATTCCAAAAATGCAATAATATGCAGGCTGTTCCATTTAAAATCCCATACACTTCGTACAATATGTATGTATAGTTGAACGACCGGCAACCCTGACCTACACAATGTTTTTCATTGGCGTAGCCTTTTTTTTTTCTTAGGGGGGTGAAAGTAGAAGGTTTTTATATGCATATTTTCAACACCACAGCTGATATTGAATGCAAGTTTCCACACCACTCATGAAGTATTGCTTTCAGCGCGTTACCATTTTTTAGTGGGTGGTTCCCCAGTAGCCATATTTCCCACAAGTAACAAAAATAAATATGTACAAAACAGCTAAGTAGTCAAGAAAAATAAACTTTAAAACGGAAAAATAAAATAAATATACTTGCGATTGAAATACAATCATATTTATTGTGTAAGTAGGTACCTACCTAATCTACCAAATCGTTAACACTCAACAAAGACCAGGATTATTAACAGACAAGCTTTGACAAAGATCAGAGCTTGTTTGTTAATAGGTATCTACATAACTAAACCGAGACTAAAATCAACACATTTTTAAAAATCATTACAAATGCAATACATACCTACCTACCAGCTTCTCATCGCAAAGCGATTTCCAATACACACACTTTTTACAGCCAATCAAAATTAGAAACTGACCTTGAGGTATTTTACAGTCATTGAAAATTTTCCTTTCTTTTGTGGCTAGGTAGGTACACGGTTATAATTTTATAAACAGTCTATAGAACTTTTAATTTTGCCCACTGATGTAAATTATTAATTTGTGATCTAGGATGGTAGGTACCTACATAAAAATAAAGTCAATGGACAATAGGTACCTACTTATGTAATAAACCAGAGAGCGTTTTCCGTTTTGTAGTTCAGTTTTGTCAGTAAGTGGAGGATGTAATAGGTACCTACCTACCTCAGTACACGTCAGTACCTACTTTGAGCAGCCCATAAATTAACTTTTTTTTTGGTAAAGTTGGCTCTGCTCTAACACCCACTATCCATTTTTGCCGTCAAATAATATTTTCCTTAAATTTTTTTAACATGCCTATCCTATCTTGTAAATAAAGCGACGTCTGGTGGAAATCTACGTTTTCAGGTTTCATACGAAACGAACAAACATGTTTGCTAACCGCCATACTGTTTTATTTCAACTCTCGTAGCGATGTATACCTACATAGGTAGGTATATAAATAATATTGTAATGTAACCAACCAATATTGTAATGTTGGTTAAATATAATAAACAGAGAAACACATGGCCGGGGTACGTGATCGTCAAAAGGGGAAATACCTACCCTACGTTGTATTTAATTTAAATTAACCCTGTCCGAGATGCACTGGTTACTAACGAAAAGCGGGAGTTTTAAGATGAAAAAGATTATTAGATTTCTTTAAAGACTAAGCATTTCAATACACCTACTTATTTATTGAAACAGGTATTCAATTTATGAACAATATAAAATAAATAAATGCCGTACTCAGCCTTGAATTCACGAGGGGAAAGAGCACGGCAGAGAAACCCTTGATCTCTATTCAAAAGAATCGCAATAATGCTGTTGGACACTTAGGTGAAAGTAAAAGGAAAACTTACAAGGGTTGCCATACTTGTGTTTTAACCTACAATCATTCTCAAGATACAAAACTGAAGAGTTTGTTGTTAGTTAGCAGACTTTCGTCAGAAGGTACTGAGGTCCCATCATACGGGAGGCAACTCAGCTAGTAGTTGTAAGGTTTTGGTGCAAAAACGAAGGTCCCATACGGGAGGCAACTAGCGTGTTTTCCCAGGCACGGGGGAAAAGTGTTAATAAATTCAACAAGGCACAAACATTCATCATGTCATACAATAAGCGGCAATTAGGTCACTGTTATAAGCAAAACCCACAAGTATGAAAAACCTACTCGTAGTCATGAATGGAACAAAAAGGTCAACAACGTTACTTAGATCGAACTGAATGAAACAAAATAAAATAATCTTAAAACAGAAGGAGCTGAACACACTAAATAAACAAGTAAAATGTGTATAGTTTATGCATAACATATCATAATTATTCAGTTAATAATAACGTATCATAATTAGTCCAAAAACAAAATATGACACAGACAATTTTAATAAAATTATGACGGTAATTCTCGAGATAATAAATTTAATAATAAACATTACAAATTAAGTATATTTACTAACCTGGGAAATTTGACGTGAAGCACCAACACACACCAGAGCCCAACTACCTGCTTCCCCATATCCAAACCCTCGTCTCCCTATCCCGACTTATCTAAACCACCCCGCACCACGTCTTTCCTAGTGCGTGCTTATACCCTAACCACTTGTTATTTAAAAATCGGTATCTCGTCTTTAAATAAAACAGAGGTCACGACTGAAGTTTATTAACTAAATAGGGGATAGGGTCCATTCCAATATATTAGCAATTCCCGCAAACACGCCACTGTAAGATTTGCGAACCTGATCCTATTCGATCCGAGAATCCGATCCCTATCCGAGAGATACGATTCCAATAAGTTAAAAAGAGATATACTGCTCGAATATTCGTTATTGGAAAGGTCGTGGATCGGTGTTGCCGCTTTTAACTATAAAAATAGATGTTTACGTAATTGTCATATTTAAAGTAGACGAAAATAAATGTAAAAACGTAACACCTTGGCCTATAATATATTATTGTGGGCACAATTATTATTTAATAACATTCATAAATAATATATACAACTTTAATATAGTATTGTGGAATTTGATATTTTAATTGAATACTGAGAAAATTGAGAATTACATGTGGCAACTGCGCGGTATCTTATATGGGGTCAGTTAACTATACATACATATTGAATGAACTGTAGTTGAGGTCTTAAACTGGAAGTCGAAAAAAATGGGATGGGCCAAAAAGAATATTTACTTCTGCAAAATTTTATTTGGATAGCTAAAAAATTGTGGAAATGGCGGGGTTTACCATAATCAGTGGAAACCTGATATACACAGGGTGAGTCGGGGTTAAACTGCCATTCGTAATACATGCATAGGAATTTTGATTTTAAGCAAAAATGTTCATATAAACATTTACCCATAATTGCTTTCTAAGAGCGCTACAATGTTTAACTGTTTCTAAAACCATTTAGAATAAATGTAGAATTTGGGTGCAAAAATTAAACTGACTCTGCTTAAACTGGTTGTTTCAAAGTTAAATTTTTTCAATATTATTAATCAGAGACGTATTTATGGGGGTTCTGTAGAATTCATTTTAATCTCAGAGGTTAATAATACTTTAGTTTTATTTTAACAATTTCAATTACAAGCTGTTTTTGGAAAACACATTAGTAATAAAAAAATGCTTTGATTACAACTTTATTAGAAAAAAAAAATAGTATGAGAAAGAGAAGAAAATGCGTTCTCAAACAGCGGCTCATGAAAAATATTTTGGTCACTGAAAATAATTTTAGTATTGCTTGTGTAAGTAAAATATTGTTTTATTGTTATTTACTAATCCGTTTTTCTTTCAGGCGAGTGTTGGTGGTTTAAATAGTGGCTTAAGGGGTCAGATGCCTATGCGACAGCGAATGAAGAAAGTGACATTAAGAGACTTGCAGTTTCTCTTTGAAACTGAGAAAGATTTATGCAAAAGTACACTTTTATACAAGTCATATCTCAAGTGATGCTCGCTTCTTGTCAGTGTTGTGATATTTAGAGACCTTTTAGGCATTTTCAAATTAATAATTGATACACTATCCTCTGTTCGTTACAATATTTATTCCAAACCAGAGGACATTTTTCAAAAATTGGATCAAAAAGATTATTTTGACGTCATGGAAATGTTCTAGTTTTTATATAATAACGTAAAAAACATATTTTTATAGTTGTATTGTTAAAATATACATTTAAAGTAGAACTGATTAATTTTATTGAATTTAGTTTTTAAAATTATTGAACAAATTCATGACGGCTACTTTAAATGAACTGAAAGTGAGATAATTTTGAAAAAGTGTTTTGTATCAAAACTTACAGATTGTTTCATAATATGAGCAAAATATAATTTGTTAGAGCCTCACGCAAAGCTGCATAATTTACTACTTAACTCCGAAAAAAGTGTAGTGTTTTAAACATGTTTTTGTTGAATAATTGTAATTGAACTGGGATATTTTAAGAATAATTTGGATTCGTAACGAAATCAGGTTTTTTGCTTTTTTGTTCCAATGTGAATTTTCTTATGTAAAGCAACTCTTCAAATCTGGTGCGAAAATTCGAATTTGTGTATGGGGGATATTCCATTAACATATCTGAGGATATTCCTGAAATATCTTGATGAATAAGGAATAAATTTATGTTAATTCAATATACGAGGGGTGATCAAAAAGTTCCAGGACTAAAACTTCATTTAAAAATATTATAAATCATCAAATCAACATTGTCCCCGTCAAAGTACTCCCTTTAGCAACGTATGTACTTTTCTCAACATCGTTTCCACTGCTGAATGGACCCTGAAAACTGTAGTTGTGGAACTTCTTCTGACCTTCTGTTTAGTTCCCCCAGCGATTTTCTTTAATATTTTCAATCGAGTCAAACCTCTGTCCTTTCAAAGATCTTTTGAGTTTGGGAAACAAGGGAAAGTCTGCATGGGCATGGTCTGGTGAGTAAGGGGGCTGGGGTAATGCCATTTTTTGTGCAGAAATCGCGAATGAGCAACGCGTAATGAACTGGTGCAGTACCCAGTCCTCACAGCCTCACCAAAATTTCTCAGGGTTTTAATGTAGTGAAAACGAATAATGAGTTCACGTTGTACAAGGAACTCGTAGTACACCATACCCTTCCAGTCGAAAAAAACTATGAGTAACACTTTGACGTTAGATTTCACCTGCTGTGCTTTTTTGGGTGTCGGAGAAGTTCGTGACTTCCAATGAGAATTGCACCTTTTATGCCACGTGGTAGCCGTGAACCTACGTCTTGTCGCCAGTGATGATGCATTTCAAAAAGTTTTCATCACCACTTGCCATTTCAAGAAGTTCCTGACAAACCTGAACTCTTTTTGCTCCTCGGTCAACAGCTTCGGAACAAACTTTGCAGCCACACGGTGCATGTTCAGTTTTTCGGTTGAAATTTCTTGGCATTAATCAAATGAAATGTTGCATTCCTCGGCCATCTCACGAATACTTAGACGACGATTTGACCGCACGAGACTCTTCACTCTTTCAAAATGCCTTCATTAGGCGTAGTCAATGACCGACCTGAATGTGGGTGTCTGCTGACGTTGTCTGGCCTTCTTTGAATCTCCTGAACCACCAAATATACATCCCCAAACGCCTCTTGCAACATTTGAAAAGTTTTGTTAATATCTTATCCAGTTTAACACAAACACGTTGCTCTTCGATTAAATTCATCTTGCAAGATATCGAAGTAACGCCAAACACGCAAAACTCGTTTTACACAAACGGATGTAACTTCGCGAAAACGAAAGCAATTGCGCATCACAACACACAGCAGTACTTTGTCTGAGTCATGCTAAACAACGCTGCTAACCGCACTGCGCTCCATTGCCGAGCAACTCTCAAAAAGTCCTGGAACTTAATGATCAATCCTCGTACCATTTAACTGCCAACATTATTGAGAAAATTTTAAAACTTATGTAAATAAAATAATAAAAAAAATACTTTTCAATGACAAAATAACAAAACTCCTGGAATTAATAGAACACGGTAGGTGTTTCTAGTAAAGTGTTATCCAGGAACCATGGTTTTTTTGCTACGTGTCAATTGTTATTTTTCTTCATTCTTCTACACTGTCTACAGTCCATTGCCAAACCCTGACGTCCTTCAGTCTTCCGTTTCCGATCTCTTGCCGTCTGCTGCCATTTTGGTGTATTATTGGGGCCAGAAAAAGTTATTGACAGTTTTTTCCGTTGTAAATGAGTCTTTACGTATTAACTCGCATATTGTCATTTTGACAACAAAAGCATTGGTGAGGTCGCATTTATTTTATGGGGAGAAAACAATTTTTTTTATTTATGTACTTGTGTATAACATAAAAGATAAAAAATGATGTTCTTCACCTAGTACTCGATAAAGCATAATCAACTAGTTTTAAAAATGACAATTACATTGACATTATTAAAATAATCAATCTATAACTTTTTTCCTGCTGACATTATCTTGCTAGTGAGTCCTTGGTCTTTTCCTGTGTCTGTCGTCTACTCCGTCCATTAGTTTTCGAACACACTGTTTTTTTTTAATACTTTCGACATGCCCTGACCACGTGTCATTTTTCATTTTTGTACTGATCGTAAGATTCAACATAATATAATTTAATTTGTGGTCCATCAAATAGCATAGCAGTGAGAAATCAGTGCTATGGAATATTTCGGTCCTTTTTAAAATATCTTTTAATTTACACTGTGGAACAATCATCATTCCATGTGAAATTGAGACCTACTAACATTTTCACTAAATAGGAGATTGGTCATTTGTATTAATTTGGAAAGTATCTACTTCAGTCAATATACGAGTACAAACAAAAGACACACTTGCAACTAAAAATATATAGTCTGTATAAAATGTATACGAAGTTCACTGACCGGCAATTCTTTTTTTAGGGGGTAGAAGGTTTTTTATATGCATATTTTAAACACCACAGCTGATATTGAATACAACTTTCCACACCACTCTTGAAGTAGTAACTAATTTCACTTTATTATCACTATAACTCACCACCATTATTACACTATTGTTAACAAATCATTTCCTAAACGTTATAAATGTCTATACTTTTATTTTTTGAAGATAATCTATCCCCCAAGTAACTATCTCATGTCTCAAAATTTTTGCCGGACTAGCGTTGAACATTTTAGGTATAATATCATTACAACTTATACTTTGCAGCACCTTATCTAAAGTTGGCTATTCGTTCTTTGTAAAGAAACCGTGGACCGTTCTACGTTTCGGATTTTTGCATCTTCTTGCACTACAATCTTATTTTGACCGCTTTTTGGTTTCGGTGGCTATACACTTCCATGTATCTTTTCTTCTCTTAAAAGTGTGTATATGCTTGCATTTGATGCTTCTGTATAATCCGAACACATATCCACCAATGCATCCTTGTCGTGATGAGGATGATCCATCTGTTTGCAGTAAAATACTTGTAAAATTATTTTCATATTCCATATTTTTCATTAAACATATTTTCAACCCGCCACTGCCAGACTCGATTATAGTTTCCGAAACGTGCTTCGTGCCGAATGAAAAAATATAGCACGTCATTTCAAATAAGTTAAAAAGAGATAGATATATGCTTTCGGTATTTGCTTGTCGACAAGGAGCTGAACGGCGTTGCCACTTTTAACTTCTAAGATAAATATGTATGGAATTTTCATGGTAAGGTACACGAAAATGTTCAGTTAATGTAAAAATGGCTAACATTTTGGCATATACTATATTATTGTATGCACAATAATTCTTTTACAACATTCATAAATAATATATATTCATTTTTTATATAGTGTGGAATTTGATATTTTAATTGAATATTGTGAAATTTGAGAATTACATGTGGCAACAGCGATTGGTCCTTTAGGCAGTCACTGACTTGGTATACATTTTATACAGACTTTAGCTAATTCCGTTTTTGTTTTGTAGGGCTTAGAAAAGCTTTCTTTCAAGTTGTCGACCAAGATTTCCTGTGCCGCCACTTTATAATTCAAGCTTTTATTAATACCTATTTCATGTTTTCCTGCGGTATCTTGCTACGTATTAACTTTACAGCAAGTTTGAACACCATTTTTTAGCACCAATTTATGACTTCTCAGCATTAAATTTTTTTGAGAGATCTTCAACTACTGACTCATTGAAACTTTGTTCTTTCTTTCATCTGTTGAAAAAATGTCCACTGTCAAATGTCCATGTCAAATGTCCACGGACATTTTTTTTTGAAAATACTCAGACGTCGTTGCCTTCTTTTGAAATAGCCATTTAATTTGTTTAGTGGCGTAACGTTGATCTTGAAAAATTGTATTTTTAAAATGGGTACTTATTTTTTTAATTTTTAGTTTTGATAGGGCACCTTCTTTTGGATAATGTAGCATATAAATCTTATTTTGTCATGTATGATAATATTCGAGATAAATGCAACAACGTTTGTTTGATATTTTGAAATTTAGATTGATAGATTTTTTAGTTATTTAGATTTCAGAAATTTAGGTAGATTTATCTCGAATATTTTTTTATGTAATCCAATAACATTTTATGCTACAGTATTCAGAAAAAAGGTAGTCATTCTAACTGAAATGGCTTTAATAATAATTAATATTAAAAACGAGTAGATTATTTAGCGAAATTAAAAAGCAAATATAAGAAACTGTAGCTATTTGCTTGCTAAAGTTTGGCAGCTGGTTATTTCCAAAAATATCACAAAAAAGGTACCTACTAACAGTGAAAAACCAGTGTATATTTGATGTCTCAAAAAAATTAAACATAAGACAATGAGTCATCATAGAATATAAATTATTGTAACACTCCAAAAATGCTTAAAAAATGGGTATATTTAAATTTCTTCTGGCCATTATCAGGAACCGAGTGATTGCAAAAAATTACATTTATGCCTTTATAAAGACGGTGAAAAAAGTACATAAGGAAATATTGGTCGAAAACAGATTACTTATGAAAAATCAAATTATATTACTACACTCAAGTAAAAAGTGGGCACTTTAAAATCCATACAGGTAGAAGAAAAATTATTTCAGTTTAATAAACCAGATTCAGTTTCTTAAACAAAGCTGAAATTATAAGCTTTATACAGGGAAACACAAATGTATGTTTTCTTTGTCTAATATCAAGAGACCCTGTGGTAAAATTCAGCTTTTTGATGTGACTCAAAATCGCCCCGTCTGCTAAATCAGTTTATTTCTTGCACATTATTTTTTTAAAACACTTGGATATCTTGTCTAGTTCCAAAATTATGAATGATTGAATATCCATATACACCTGGGTGTATATGGATACTAATGTGTCAACTATACCTATCTAAAAAATACTAAATACAACAGAAAATATCTGAGAGTGAAAAGAAATATCACAGATTGTTTCTTTCAAAATTCTTTTGTATGAGAAAAAAGTATAAAAAACACAAGCACAATTAAAAAGTTTACGAATTATATATTATATAATAAAAGTTTTTGTCCTAAAATTTTCTCATACGCCTGTGCTGTGGTTTTAGAATGAACATAATGTGATTTTAACAATAAAAATGCATATTTTCATTGCAAAACTATAAAAAACCACAGGCTTTTAAGATAATTTTGGGAGAAAAACTTACATTGTAATCATCACTATAATAATAGCTAGTGCCTCAAACTAATTTGATTATCAGATCTTTAGCAGGTTTCTAATTATTCATAGTTAACGAAAATGCATCTATTTGCCTCTCACACTAGAAAATTGCGACCTTAAAAATTTACTAAAAAATAGGACCTAAACTTTTTTTCGAAAATATCTATAGATCTATGGCTTGTTACACTTTCAAATTGAATTCTATATAAGGTAGACTCGTGACTATGTGAACTAATTAGAACCGACCCTGTGCATAATCCCAAATTGTTCACATAATACAATAATTACACATTATTGTCAAACATTTCCTCTTTTATCCATTTTCATACAGCACAACACTTTAAATACTTACATACTTACATGTCGAGCAGTACTGAAGGAGCGGACGGGACAGACATGATTGAACAAGCAAATGTCCCCCACCACTACAGTAGTTCACATAATCGAGTGGTAGAAAACCCTCGCTGTTCACATAATACGGCTGTCAACACAAAATTTTGTCTGCACATATCCCGGCGTTTGACATTAAACGGTGTTCACATAATCGCGAATCTACTTATTAACTGGAGTACGATACCAAAGATGCCATGATGAATTTCTTGTCTATATGAATTCAAATTCGGAAATATTTGTTAATTATTGGTTCTTTATAAATCCTATATTTATATTAAAACATTCACACTTTTTTCAGATAATTACTGAGGTGTAACAGATATACTTACACAATTTTGCATGTCGTATTACCAATTAAATGATACAGTGCTCTTACAATATCATGCTATTCGAAAATGTTCTACCCATAAATCTAGGTAAGATGCGAACAACATTTAGTGTTTAATAAAAAAAATGTCAACCAAAGAACAAAGTAAAAGGAGCTGTCAAAGAAACGAAAAAAGCCTTGAAGTATATAAATGTAAAAAGCATACTTCCACGTTAGACTAGTGTTAGAGTATTTTCCTTGGTGCTAGGTTTTGTAGTAAATGTGAATTATTTGCTTTTCCTCAGCTACGAAATTGTAATAACATTGTGTAAAAATTCGCAAACAGATTACAATATAAATTAACCTATAAATTGAGGTTTTATGAAACAATTTCACTGTAGAATAAATAATTTTGTTTCCGTGTCTTTTGCGATTTATTTAGCTAGGTATATTCTTGTTTGTCTGTGTCCAACACTCATGCTTGTGAAATTGTTATAATATTAAAATTGGATTCAACTGTTGGACTGTATTTTTTTAACTGTTTAAAATGTCACTACAATTTTCTGATGCAAGTCTTACAATTCCTGAAAGTATGTCTGTCAGTAAAAAATTGATTGTTGTTACTGAATGTCAAGTGATTTCTTAAAATGACTCGGTAAAAATAGAGTATGGCGCATCTTTATATAAAATGAAAATATCATAGTTTTTTCTACAATGATAATGTACATACATGTAGATTTTCTATATCAAATGTCAGTTTTCTTTATAAGAAAATATTTTAGCAGGTCATGTTAATAATTTGTAATTAGTTGTATAATTGTTTTTTAACCTAACTATGAATATAGATATATAATTTTTGTTATAGATTAATATTTAATATAATAAAACCATGAAATGAATCTAGTTTTTGTTTAACTGTATATATTGAGTCGTATCCAACACTAAAGATTTTTTATATTTATTTTGTAATACCGATCATTCATATCTATTTTATTATAATTAAATTGTTTTAAAAATTATGTTTAAAGATGTTTTTGTCTTTGTTATGTATGGATGGTAACGCATGTATCGTTTTATCAATTTTTTTGGTAGTGTTCCCACACACGGTACTAGTTACTTAGTATGTTTCTGTAATTATTTATTCCGGCCGTATTATATTCCTAGTACAAATTCGTTGTTTTGGGAAATAATAAATTGTTGTTTGATTTTTAGAAAGAATGTTTTTTTTTTGACCATAACTATTGGGGAATCGAACTACCATGGCACATTCCACGGCGCTGCAATCAGATGAGTAACGATCAGCTGATTGTTGTTTTGTTTATACAGAATCATACAGAATAAAGGAGTATTAATTCGTTTTATATACTTTTGTGTTCATTCAACATATTATTTAAACATCCTACATTAGTAAAAGAAAACTTTGATTTCGTTTATTACTATTATAACTGGAGAGCCAGTGAAGGGAGATACTACATATATTTTACCAAACCTTAAATTTTGTCCATTTACTCTCTCAAACCTACTGTACACTGTACAGGGTAAGTCTCTTAAGATTGACATCCCCCTTATCTCACTTATCCTTTGCCGATTTAACTCATTCAAATAAGGAGTGGACGCGGTTTTTGATGAATTTTTATAATCTGAGCACGGATATTAAAAATCTCGTAAGATATACAGGGTGGAAAATAAAACATGATTTTTTTAAATGGAACACCCCGTATATTTTTATACCAAAATAATGTCCTTAATTTTCTGAATAAAAAATATCTAATTGTTATATAATCACTCCTTATATAATCGTGAGATATTACTAAAAACTTATCACATTACGGGTGTCAATTATAAAACAAAAAACATATCAAGATACCTCTGGAAACAATGCCATTTATTGAGATAATAAATAAATAATATAGAGGTGACAATAACAGTAACGAGTAATAACAATAAACAACATAAGCCTAATAAAAACAAATAAGTCAATATTAATACAGTAACACAATAGAGTAACACAATTTTATTTATTTACACGTAACGTAATTAAATATTTTCCACGTAACCACCACCATTCTGAATACACATTTGGCATCGCCAAATTCATTGAAATGCATCGTCATTGAAATATATCACCATTTTGGTTTAATTCCTCAATTTTTACACGTATGCATTCTTTTAGCTCATTCATATTATTAAAAACCCCAGTTTCGTATATATCTTGTTTTATTGTACCCCAGAGAAAAAATCCATAGGTGTTAAGTCCGGACTTTTAGCGGGCCAATGTATAGGTATTCGGTGACATTCCTTGCAGAGTGTGGTGGTGCTCCATCCTGCTGCTAAATAACAGATCTGTTGTCCACTAAATTAATATTATCTAAATAATTTTCAACTGGATGTTGAGGATTATCCACATAACGTTGTGCATTTAAGGGCCCATTTATAAATACAGGACCTACAATAGCATCCTTGTGGATGCCACACCACACGTTTACAGTTTGGTATCCTTGTTTTTTTATTTTTTTTACAATTATGGATTTTCCGCTGCCCAGTAATGTGCATTTTTTCTGTTAAAAATTCCCGCAGTAGAAAAACTGCTTTCATCAGTCCAAAAGACATGACTTACAAACTCATCATCTTCCTCTATTGTATCAAGTATGTCTCTGCAGAAGGTTAACCTGTCTTGAAGGTTGTTGTCGTCTAAATATTGAATGGGCAAAATACTATATGGTTTAAAATTATGGCGATGTAATATTTTTTTCACACTTCTTTGTGATATATCCAATTCTATTGCTGCGGCATAGGATGATTTGGATGGATTTTCAGCAAAATATAATAACGCGTTGAGTTCTGTGTCTTCTCCTGTTTTTGTTCTTCGCCTTTCCCTTTCCTCTGAGAGACAAGAGTCTCTCAGAAATTCGGTATTCCTAAACTTTGCATAAATGTTTTTAAAACTATTTTTGGAAGGAGGTAGCCTTTCTCGAAATAACCTAACATACTCCCTCCGAGCAAGAGACTTATTCTTGTTGCACTGAATATAAATTTCAAGTAACTCTTTTCGCTCATCCAATGAATATACCATTTTCAAAATAACTTGCTTCTTTACGAACTACGTATTTTTTACGCTAATATCTAAGAGAGTGAACTACTATCACAACAAACTGGATGACATCTGTCAACAAATAAACAATGCAAATATGCATTGTTTCCAGAGATCTTGATGTTCTTATTTTATAATTGACACCCGTAATGTGATAAATTTCTAATAATATCTCACGAACAGGTGGTGATTATATAACAATTACACATTTTTGGATTCAGAAAATTAAGGACATTATTTTGGTCTAAAAATATACGGGGTGTTCCATTTAAAAAAATCATGTTTTATTTTCCACCCTGTATATTTTACGAGATTTTTAATATCTGTTCTCAGATTATAAAAATTCATCAAAAACCGTGTCTACTCCTTTTTTGAATGAGTTAAATCGGCAAAGGATAAGTTGGATAAGGGGGGTGTCAATCTTAAGAGACTTACCCGGTACATGAGATGGGGATTAACTAAGCCTGGTCGCGGTAGGTTCAGAGTTACTCAGGTGTGACATGTATAAAAATCAGATGAACTTCAACAGTATTTCACGAAAAAATTAGATATTTTAAAATATAATATTGTTATTGAAAAATAACGTCAGACAATTGTAGAGGTTGTGAGGTCACAGCAGACAATTGAAATTTAATTTTTTTTTGATGTTTCGAAATAGGCCTAGCATATTTAGGCCGCTTTCAAACGATACGACTTATCGCCGTGGGTCGTTTTCGGCACCATGCATTCCAAAGGACGCCCGTCAAACTAACGGCGAGATCGTGTAAAAAACACGACATGGCATTAAACCGTGCTTAGTTGCCACTATGGACAGCCAAGAGAAATTGTTGTATCTGCACTGTTTGTATATAAAAAGTAACAAGCATCATGGGTCCCTGTGGAGATTTAAGGGATGATTTAAATCTCCACGCGCGACTGGGCTCTTCAAATAGTCACAACGTTAATTGAAAATGACGTCACGCGAGCGATATTTCCTTTATTTGCAATTCTCGAGCACTTGAATGTTATCGAATGCGATCTATTTATGTCGAAAGATATGCGAGCAGAAAATTAACGCCGAATAGGTCTATGATGAGTGTCAACTAGTCAGATTGTGATTATGTTTTGACGTTTTGAGTACATCAAATGAAGTTTTGTCAGACATTTCTTTAAATTTTGTTCTACGTTATTATCAAAGTAATCTCAGTGAATGGGCCCCCTCCTATCTATGTCATACATCTTCTATTTTGTTTTAGTCCTGCACTGTAAATCTTGCCAAGTCCTAAGCAGAATCTAACTTACATATTAGATAATTTCGTTAGCCCCGCTTACATTCTACATACCTTTCTCCAACTTTTCCAATCTTTTCTTGCTCCGTGCATAAGTACTATGTAATGTATTTGCTATGTCACACCATAATGTTTAATTATCTTTAAAATTAAAATTGGCACTAGATTTTCCTTTAATGAGGTTTTGTTTTTTTGTAGAAGTTCTATCCACAATTTTTTTGTGTTTCAGATGGGTTTGGCCCCTCTTTGTAGCCATTTTGTGATATTTTAATATATCAATTTAACAAATAAAAAAGTTACTCCAGGGATGCCAGATCGGGTGACTCAATTTCCCCATTTGATATATAAAAATTGAGAGATTTTTACGAAGGACTTAAATTATGACATTATGATTTGTCATTTGTGGATTTTAACAAATTTTTTTTACTGATATATTTTCCGAATATGTCTAAAATACCCCAAAATAAGCTGTTACAAATAAATCCCCAAGAACTAGAAAAATAAAATCCCCTAATCTGGCAACCCTGAGTTAGTCCTACGACAAATGTCAAATGACCACTAGTTTTAAAGCGCTTGACAATGTTGCCAATATGTATCGTTCGAACCATTCAAAAAGCTTTACGAAGTGTGGCCAAGAATTAGCAGGAATTTAAAAGTCATTCGCATATCAACCGTTCGTAAATATTTGTGAACGTGTTTATATGATGGAAATTGAGAATCGCGCTCCAGACCGGTTGCTGGAGTTTTCGTCACATGGGTTTAAGAAAGGATGAAGAAAGTTATTGACGTTATTGTAGTCTATAGGGCACTAGTAGTTGATGGTACACGTACACTATTACGTTCACCATTCACACCCTGTATTTTCCGATGATCTTCGCAGGATATGTTCCGTAGGGTAGTTAGTACCTACAGTGACTTTAGTCACTGTAGTACCTACCTAGTGTACCTTTTAGAACAAATAATTTAAACTATTGTAGCATCCTGTATTTTTCTCAACTTTTTAATGATTTTCACAGCATAAGTTATTCTGTTATGCATAGCAGTCATTAGTAATGTATGTCTACCATAAAAAAACCATGACACCCCCTCTTTCCGGATTCCACAATATTTTTTATTTTGTGAACAAAATTATTGACACGCCCTGTATATTCTGTATTTTTCGATTTTCTTCACAGGGTAAGAATGTTCTATGGAGTTGTAGTAAATGTCCGTGTACCATCTAGAATGTATATGTTTCCACACAGCATAATACAAAAACAATTTTGTAAATGCTGGTGGTTTCCATATGCGTATATAGGGTAACTATTAGTTTAATTAGTTATATTTAATTAGTTACTAACTAATGAATATTAGGCGTTGCGTCATCACTGTTAATGACGTTGTTCAAGTAATTTTTTATGTGACTACAATTTGTACTGACGGTTTCACAAACATATACGGTTCATAAATATACGGTTTCATAAACACAGTGCGAATGCAACGCAGGCAGTAAGCCGATTGCACTGTCTGTGATTGATTCTGCTATTGATGACGCAACGCTTAATGTTCATTAGTTACTCCTATACTATAATATACGGTTGATTGAAGGACTGTCTTTCAATCACCTAATTTAATATTTTATGTCAGTTTTTTGAATTTTATTATTATTTCCAATATTTCCAACAAATGGGTTCACTGTAATTATTATGTAAATACGATTCCATTCTCGAATCTGAATCCGTTGCTGTCCTCAGCCACATGAATAAAAGTATGCATACAAAATAAGCATATATTTAACTTGGGGAATAGTAGGGATATATTAATGGGGAATAGTAGGGATAAAGATAAAATCCAATATCAAAAGAATAGAATAACGAGGAAATGACGCGACGTATCGCAGGATCTCCTGGATTTGAGGCTCGAGTTCAAGCATCCTGCGAAGATCTCTGAAGGACGCATAATCATATATTAAGTAGGTACCTACCGCCTAATGCCCTGGATTTCATTAAATCATATTAAATGCTCAAATTAGGTACAAATTGTTTATAAGCTATTTAACTCGGCGCCATCCTTCGCTAAATGCAAGAAACTCCGTAATACGATACGTACCACAGCTGATAATACCAAGAAGACTAGAACAAGGACGCCGAGCTCGCGTATAATAGGTACCGAGAGACCGGCAGCATAGATAAGACCGGTAGAAATGACGTCGAAATTCGTTAGGGGATTAGCTGCGCTGTGAGCGTCGCCCTACCTAGCTTCGGGAGTCTCCGTCAGCCCTCGTGCTTTCCCAGCCGATATATGGGTTAAGGTGCAATTGTGCGCGGTACCGCTTTGCGCTGGTACGAGTCCGCCTGAAGTTTATCTTGCGACGTATTTTGTCCGCCCGAAACACACGGTTACAGTATATATTTTAAAATTCGAAAATTAAAAGTTTTCACTTCTATCATGTGGTCATAAGAACACAGCCATATTTTTTTTTATATGCAATGCACCTTGGAGCGACAGCTGCAATAAGCTCCTGATTGACCATGTAAAAGCATAAATTCAGATTAAAACAAATTTTACACTGCCTAATAATTTTACACTGGCAGTTAAAAACAAAAAGGTCCTAGAAGCTGTCAAATCTAACAAGAAATATTCTCTACGCCCGTGACACAGATGCTTCAGGCAACCGGCGCTAGATGTGGCTCCACTGTATGTCGCTCCAAAATACCTACTCATAGTTAGCAAGTACTGCGACGGACCATCACTTCGGCAGTCGATTCGATTCAATCCAACTCAATTCAATTAGATACAAAGAGGAAAACAATTGGACGGAAGACGGAACCTCATCCTGATATATTGTTTTGTCCCTTAACAGCTATTATTATTTTAAATAAAAGTGCTGAGGCGCCTAAAGAAAAAAAGTTTTCACCTGATAAATACGCCTGTTTATAAAATACCTATATAATTACATTTATGTTATATAATGGATTAGTTCGGCGAATCAACAAAAGATAATATCGGTATTGTTGTATAAAATTATTTATTCTTATCTCTGTACCCATGAAGTAATATTAGTTAAATGAACAATAATATTTGTGAATTATATTGTGAAATTTTCTTCTGATAAGACTTCTTCACTGCTATTATATTCTAAGAATGAAACAATAGGCCTATGGAAGCTAAAATATGCTGTAAATACTTTACATTCAAGTTTATCTCTCTCGCTTAGTCAGCGAGTGGACTTTATTCGACTGAGCGTTACATAGCCGAGCGTGACGCGTGACGGCCCAATCTCATTTAACACCCCCAAAAATAAAAGTGCTGAGCGCGCCTAAAGAAGTTTTCACTTCAAAAAAATATTTAACTTTTTGTCTTTTTGTTTATTTTTTATATCAAAAAATAAATTGTGTTATACGACCTACCTAGTATAAAAAATGTCATTTATTTCTAGGTATCATACCTATGCCCTTTTTAAACTTTTGTGTCCTGTGATTTATAAATTTAAACGTGGCAACCCCACTACCGACCTAGGTATCTACAGAGCGATATATATATATACTTACTAGAAAACTTAACACTACAATGCGACATACATTACGTATTACCTTTTATTAGGCATATTATAGGTATATATAGGTATAGTAGGTATAATCAAAGTCATTACGCGTAATATCATAAATATGCGAGCAAAAGGCAAAAGAAAACATCATTGTTACTTTATTTTTTCGTTGTACATACCTACTAATACTCATTAAGTATGTATGTACCCATATTTTGTCTTCCGGTTAGTTGATTGAATTTTAACCGTATACCGCAGACCGCAGTTCAAAATACTGGCCCCAAAACTACGGAATACAAATTATATTGCGTGGTAGGAGATATATTGATGCGGCGAAGAATGTTGTCATCGCTCTAGTGGCGCAATTGGTTAGCGCACGGTACTTATAAGGCAGTAGTCGTGAGCAATGCCGGGGTTGTGAGTTCGAGCCTCACCTAGAGCATGTTTTTTTCATTTTAAGATAAGAATGTCATACGTTATACGTTTGCACATAATAAAGCAATAAAATCAGCATATATATTAACATATTAATTAAATAAAGCGCAGTATACATATAGTAGAAATCGTAACAGACATTTAGATCTGGTGATTCTACAGGCACATTTTATATCTCAAATTAGGAGAAGTATAATGGAACAATAATTGGGATTCAAGTTTACCTTAGGTAGGTATCAAAAGTTTTTGTATACCAATATTTTTAATCATCTGGTCCCCAAACATAAATCCTCTTGATTTGTTTTTTCTTGATCTTAAACAATTGGTTTATACGACCCCAACTGAAAATGTGGATTTGTGAATTATTTTCTCAAAAACCGTAAATTTTATGAAAAAAATTCAAGATGACACAAGTGAGCCAAGCTCTTAAATGGTATTTTTTATTTGCAAATTTTCAAGTCCTTCACTGCAAGTGTTGGAGTATTAATATTTTAAATTCAAGTATAAATGATTAATGAAACATATCGTACACTGCTCTGAAGATCCTCAATGAAGGTGAAAGAACTTCTAAGTGGTTCGTTTCCGTGTGTATGTCCAGATATAGCACTGGTAAGTGTATCTTCCTTATTATTCGTCTATTTGCTTATTTCTCTATGTAATGAAATGCTACAAACCCAAGATTACTTTTCACAAAACAAATATGAATAGCAAAGGACTCCAAAGCTAATATATATATATATATATATATATATATATATATATATATATATATATATATATATATATATATATATATATATATATATATATATATATATATATATATATATATATATATATATATATATATATATATATATATATATATATATATATATATATATATATATATATATATATATATATATATATATATATATATATATATATATATATTGTTGGATTCGCATCCAGGAATCATGTACAGCATTTCTATCTTTGTGCTTATTGTGCTTCGGGTTCCAAATTATTGGTTCTTGCTCGTATAGGCATAAAAATTCTGATATTGCTTCGTTTGATTACGGCATGTTGTCACTTGCTTAGCTAAATATCTACTGAATTGGACTAATTTTTAAAATTTACGGGCGAAGACTCCGCGCCGTGTAACTGTATACGAATGCCAGTCCACTTCGCGCGCTGCGCGGCTTTGAAGTGTGCAAAGTTTACCGCCAATCGACGGGACCCAGCACGCCACGCCATGCCACGCCACGCCACGCCAGCACAATTATACGGCGTGTGGCGCGACAGTTTTCACTCCAGGCGTGGCACTCCCCACGCCGTGTAACGTCGCCTATAGAGTAACGCAACGCAAAGATAAGAGTGGATTATTTAATCGATGAAACAAACATATATATGCTACTACTAATCGACATTTAATCAAAAAAGTTATACCACAGGTCTGTTTTCACCGAAATTTGGAATAATTAATAATCGGATTATGGGAAGATGCATTTGAGGAAATACTAGATGCAATACTCTTAGAAACAAGACACAATTTTGCATACTTCATGAAATATGAGTGTCCTGCACACAATTCTAGGAGGGTTAAACAGTATATTGATCAATGTTAAAGTATCCGGGTAAGTATCCAATCCAGGTAAGTAGATTGGTACCACTTCGCCAATAAGATGGCCTTCTCGATCTCCTTGTCTTAATCCCATGGATTATTTTGTATGGTGTTTTCTAAAGAACGAAATCTACGACAAATCTATGCCAAATAATCTACAACACCTTTGTCAACGAATAGTATGCAGTTGAGAAAATTACTTGAGAAATGGTTGCTAAAGCTACTTACCAAACAGAATGGACTACACTTTGAGCAACTTTTGTGACCGTTGTTAGTACTGTATGTATGTATGTATATGGGCCGGAGTGTAGTGGTTTCACTACCACTACAGCACTTAGGCCTCATTAGACCCTTTGTGCATTCCTCCTTTTTACTTGAGTACTTTTCTTCAAATCATCCTATTTATTACGGCTTGGTGGCCATAAGCTTGGTGGCAAAGTTTCTTTGCAATTTTTATGTATGCTAGCATGGTTCTGAGTTACCGAGATTTATTACTCTGTCCTCATTATCATTTATCTGGGACGACGCGCCCGCAGAAATATGAGTATTCCCAGGTCCCAGCCTATTATTCCCACAGCCCATCCCCAAGCCTGCCTAGGTCGCCCATCCAAGTGCCACCAACGGCCGACTTTTGTTAGTACTGTTTATTTAAACGCTATTTTCTTTTAATTTGTTATGGCTTAGAATATGATCTTTTCCTAAATTTGGTTGTATTTTCTCGTGTATTTATGAAAAAAAAATTTATTTACATTTTTAGGATTTATTTACAAGAGTTACAATATTGATCATTTAAAAAATTATTACTTATTAAATAAGCTTTCAAACGATAGGTCTCACCTTGTTCTACTTAAGAATTCATAAAGGTCTCGTAACAAGCTGCAAGGCTGATGATACTTTCGTAGACGAGACGTATAATTCAGTAAAATTAAACATAAAACATCAAACGGTGAATGCTGCATCAAATCAAGTTTTGCTTTTTCATGCTTTTTGTTAGTTATTTATGATGAAACAGAAATGTGTAATCCAAGTTTTCGACCGGCAGACGACCATCATGGCCGACGGCATTGTCAAAAATCAAGAAAATCTCGAAGTTTTTGAACCCTCACAAGAAATAAATACACCCCACTCACAGACAATGAACCTAATGAAAGCGACATCAGCAGTGAAGGACCGAGCACCTCCAATAAAAGACAAAATAGGACAAAAACTACCCCAATAAGGGGTGGTAAAAACAACACGCCGCCACCGATCGTTCTGAAGGGTAGAATTGATGATCATGCAGCCCTAACTAGGCAGATAAGCCAAAAAGTGAAGTTAGGGTTCCATGTAAAATACGCTAGGCATTCTGTACTTATATTTATAAAAAGTCCCGTAGAATATAAGAATTACATCGACCACCTCAAACACACAGACAAAGATGCGCAGTTCCATACATACGCAACGGGTGAAGATAAAAACCACGCTTTTGTGCTACGAGGGCTTGAGGGCAGCCCTGACCTAAGGGAGATAGCGGCCGACATTACACACCACCATAATATACATGTCAAGCAAATCTTCGAGATGAAAACGAAGGGTAGACCCTTGTATCTGGTAATCACCGATAACAAAATTAACTTGAACCATCTCAACGCTGTAAAATATGTCCTCCATGTTAAGGTGACCTGGGAAAGAAGACGTAACGAGAGGAGAATGACACAATGTAGAAATTGTCTGGAGTGGGGCCACTCAGCTGCAAATTGCTACAAAAAATTCGAGATGCCTAAAGTGCGCAAAGGAACACCTCACCACCCACTGTGACAAAACTAGGGAAGCGCCCCCCAAGTGTGCCAACTGTGACCAAGAGCACCCCGCGAACTACACGGGGTGTGAAGTTTATAGAGCGAAAGTCCTGGCCATGGATAGCAGGAGCGCAGAAAGACCAAGGAAGCAACAACAGCAAGAATACGTCCCAGCCACAATCCCTACCACAAACGCGTGGGAAAACCGCAAGCCTACCTCACAGCAGCGAAGCCAAAGGCCCAACCTACCCGTGGAGCAGCGCGATAGCGACGCAACACAAGCAGAAGCACCAGAAACAACTCAACAGACAGTTAAGTATATACGTACCGGCGAGCAAGCTGATTTACATATCAATACTGCCAATATTCTTTTCACAGAGCTGCATACACTCAACTTGCTTATCAACCTGGAGGAGGCTGTGAAGGCGATAAAGAAGCTTAATTCAATGCTGATTGGAGCCAGGGAACCACTGGAAAAAATCCAAACTCTCCAAAATTTCGTAAGTAACCACCTTCCGAACTACAGAATTTAAATAACAAAGACATCAACTTGGTAGGCTGGAATTGTAACGGCCTAAATAACAGAACCAAGATTACTTTTCACAAAACAAATATGAATAGCAAAGAACTTCAAAGCTAATATATATATATATATATATATATATATATATATATATATATATATATATATATATATATATATATATATATATATATATATATATATATTGTAAAATTACTTCTCTTATCTCGTAAATATAAATTGTATTAAATGAGTAAATTTTTTCGTAATTGGGTACGTACACATTACTTTTTATTACATCTACATAATACTTATAAATCCTCAAATTATACTTACAAAATAAGGAAGGGGAAGGGTGCTTTGATAGAGGGGGGTTAGTACTTAAACTTAGGGCTGAGAAGAGGGGTTTAAGAGGTGAGGGGGTTCATATTGACAGCGTAGAGTTGTTATTGTTATTATTGAACCCCTTCATATTGGTTAAATAGGGAAAATGGATAAATGATCAGTATATGCCTATACCTATAATATTGAACCAAATTTAAAATTTCGGTGATCACTATACGCAAAATTTGATGATTTACAAATTTTATTCAATGAGTTTTTCACATACAGTGGCTGTTTTCAAATCAGTGACGTCTAGTAGTGAGTTTATTGCAGTTTTTACAATAGTTGGTAAAACTTTCCTTTTCTCGACTGACGATGGCGACCTTATAAATGGGTTTAATTTGGAAGTTAGAGATGCCATTCGACGCAGAATTTATTGCTCCTCAACTTTGAATAAAAGATGCTCTTCAACTTTAAATACACCAGATTTTCATTCAGCATTCCCCAAAAAAACATAATTCTGTTGATAAACCTTCTACCGGACTCATATTACGAGACAGGCACTTTTGAACACTCAGGCTATAATAGAATTAATGCTCTCGTACAAATTCACATCTCTGATAATTGTAGTAGACGAATTGCTAAAGTCTAACTAGAATTGCTAAATCTACTAGAAGTGCTCTTGACGGTTAAAAGATTTGAAGAATTATTTTATTTATTTATTTGAAGATTTATTTTAGATAAAGAGGACTATTATGAACGGGTAAACAACCTAATTAGTAATGGTCCTTATAAAGAACTTACTAGAAACCCTTTACGAAGAATGACCACTGAAATAAAAAATGTCCTCAAATCATGTAACAACCTTATTACTCCACCTGTTAAGAATGGGTTACGTGTGTCTAACCCTACTGTACCTAGATTTTATTGTCTACCAAAAATTCATAAGCCAGGGAAGTCGGTGCGTCCAATAGTATCGTCTATTGGATCTCCGACTTACCACTTATCAAAATGGTTGACTAAGGAATTTGAAAGTTTGCCCATTGCACAGCCTAGTTTTTCAGCTAAAAAATCGAATGATTTCATTGATAAGGTCAAGAATATTCAATTGCAAGAGGGTGAAATTTTGATTTCCTTTGATATTTGTTCATTATTTCCTAGTGTACCAATTCCACAGACCTTGGACTATCTTGAGGATTTACTCGAATTAAACAACTATAGAAGAGAAGTAATAGAAGAATATATAAACCTTACAAAACTTTGTATGAAACAAAATTGCTTCTGTTTCAATGACAAGTTTTATGAACAACATGAAGGAACCGCAATGGGTAACTGTTTATCGCCTTTCATTGCTAATGTCTTCATGAGTCGTTTTGAAACTGAAGCAAAAGAAGAATTCGAGTATTTTCCTAGGATTTGGCTTAGGTATGTGGATGACATTTTTGCCGTGTTTGACACTAAGATTGCGGATGTAGAAAACTTCATTTCCAAATTAAATAGTCGTTTCACTTCTGTAAAGTTTACATATGAACTAGGAAATACTGGAAAACTTTCATTTTTAGATGTATTAGTAATTAAAAATAGTGATAATAGGTTAGAATTTGATATATATAGAAAAGATACCAGTACGATCAGATATATCCCTAATGACTCTCACCACTGCTATCAACATAAAATGGCAAGTTTCAATTTTCTTGTCCATCGTTTACTAAGTTTCCCTCTCAGTAATGAGAGATTTGAAAAAGAAAAAGTATTAATTAAAGATATAGCTGTGAGTAATGGTTATCCTAGAGATATAGTTGAAAAACTAATTAGGAAGCGTAAATTTAAGGACACACTTCGTAATTCTACGACCTTTCAAAAGGATATAGAGACTCCAAAATATGTATCCATCCCGTACGAACCCCGGTTTACTCGTGGTTTGAGTAAGGTTTTCAAAAACGTGGGTATAACAGCGATTCATTCGTCGAGCAACAAATTACAACAACTTTTAGACAATCCAAAGGATAAAATTGTTCCAAATGAATGGTCTGGGATTTACGAAATTAGTTGTAATGATTGTGATCGAAAATATGTTGGACAAACGAGACGGTCAATTAACACCAGATTTAAAGAACATATGGCTCATCTAAAATGTGGACGAACAGATAAGTCTAGTGTTGCACAACATGCTTTTGACAACAATCATAGAATAGATATTAGTAATTTAAGATTAGTTAGAAATGTGACCAATAATAGACAGTTGGATGCATTTGAGAGCATAGAAATTGTAAAATGTAATAGTAGTATGAATAGCGACAAGGGACCTATCCCGTATAGCCCGCTCTACGCGTTGCTTAGCAACCGATGATTGAAGCGTGATTAGTCACGCGTAAATTTCACGGTGATATCATACCGTAGCCCGCTTTACGCGTTGCTTAGCAACCGATCATTGAAGCGTGATTAGTCACGCGTAAATTTCACGGTGATATCATTAGTGACGTCACCGGAAAAATAGTATAAATATGGTAGATTTTGTAGTTTAAGATTAGTTTTAATCGTCTCCGGATGATGCCAACTTGGTTGGCGAAACGCGCGTCGAGCGAAGTGAAAGTGTTTTGGTGTTTGTGGAAACTACTCCGAGTGTTGAAGAAGCGTAATATTATTAATCATATTGCTCGTTTGTTCAACGCAAAGATAGAGTAACGCAACGCAAAGATAAGAGTGGATTATTTAATCGATGAAACAAACATATATATGCTACTACTAATCGACATTTAATCAAAAAAGTTAGAGCACAGGTCCGTTTTCCCCAAAATTTGGAATAATTAATAATCGGATTATTGGAAGATGCATTGGAGGAAATACTAGATGCAATACCCTTAGAAACAAGATTGAAGATGCTTAGATGCAATACTTCATAAAAGATGGGTGTCCTGCACACAATTCTAGAAGGGTTAAACAGTATATTGATCAATGTTTTTCAGGTAAGTAGATTGGTACCACTTCGCCAATAAGATGGCCTTCTCGATTTCCTTGTCTTATCCCATGGATTATTTTGTATGGGGTTTTCTAAAGAACGAAATCTACGAGAAATCTATGCCAAATAATCTACAACATTTACCAAACAGAATGGACTACACTTTGAGCAACTGTTCTGACCGTTGTTAGTACTGTATGTATCAATGTATGTATATGGGTCGGAGTGACTACCACTACAGCACTTAGGCCTCATTAGACCCTTTGTGCATTCCTCCCTTTTTACTTGAGTACTTTTCTTCAAACCATCCTATTTATTATGGATGGCTTGGTGGCAAAGTTTCTTTGCAATTTTTATGTATGATAGATTTATGTATGAAGTTTTCGACCGGCAGGCGACCACTGCCGGCGGCATTGTCAAAAATCAAGAAAATCTCGAAGTTTTTGAACAACTGTTTTTTTTGCAGTCAAGTTTTTTCAGTTTTTGCTGATTTAACCCGGAAGGACTGGCCTTTCATCAAATAGCGTTATAATAATTTTTGACGTATATTAAATTTGTAATATAAGAAAATTTAACTAAAAATCGGGTAACTTGAAAAAATGGTCAAATTTTGAAAAGCTTTATCTTCGAGACTAATGAACCTACAAAAACCATTCAAGTCTCATATTATTGTAGATTTAATACACTTCAAAAATGAATCTAATGGACTTTAATGAAACCCAGTCCTTCAGGGCCGAAATCGACAAAACTGAAAAAGGTGGATATAACATTGCCTTTTCATCATACACAACATATAGAAAAAGCAAAAATATCTGATTTTATGCATTCCATGTATAATCTCATTGTATCTATTAGTATGGAAATGATCAACTATAACATATTATTGCATTTATTTTTACACAGGCTATGAATAATTGAAATACAAAAAGCAGATCCGTATTTAAAAAAATAAATGAGGGTGGCCACGAAGAGACAAAACATCATAATTTATATAATTTTATGACGGCAGGTTATAGGGAACTTAATTAACAAAAAAACCTTTTGTTAATTTCTTTTTAAATCGTATACTCACAACGCTATACGTAAAAATGAGAATGAGCTTTCTCATATTTTGTGCAATATCTCCGAAACTTCCAAAAATCTTGAACTTTTATAGACCATTTTATTACCCATAAAAATATGAACCATTTTTTCCATTTAAACCAACTCTATATCTATTGTGGTTCGAGATTCACTTTGGTTCGAGATCTGTGTATAAGCAAATTAAATTCGGGTCACTCTGTATAACGGTCATATAATGTAATTAACTA
This sequence comes from Tetropium fuscum, assembly GCA_964058915.1. NCBI lineage: Eukaryota > Metazoa > Arthropoda > Insecta > Coleoptera > Cerambycidae > Tetropium > Tetropium fuscum. The sequence continues at coordinate 114,331 of CAXKVY010000581.1, read as the reverse complement.
ATAACAATAATCTGTAATAATATAATATATGTAAATAAAACACAACTGCTTAATTGTCATGTGTCGTTTATTTCTCTAAATAACTGTTATAAATAAAGATATTCTGATGTATTTACAAAAAACACACAAGTAATTTGACACATGCAAATATAAGTAAGGAAAATGGAAATAATTATATTTGTGATATGTATTTAATGAAACACCTATATAAAAATGTTCACATGAAAAAGAGTGTTTTCGCTTACATGATAATATAAACAGTGAACGAATGAGCTACACAATAGAAAAATTCTCAATTTTAGTTTAATAAAATAATTGCACAAGAAAGATGCATTTAGAACATTTTTGCTCAAAAAAGCTTGATTGGTGCAACACAGAAAAATCTCAATGCCAGGTCTGAGAGCGCTATGCTACTATGCTTTCCCTATAAGCATGATTTTAATTCACGCACTTGATTGTCTTGTGCCCTTAAAAATAAATTACCGTGATTCGCGTGTAATCGGAAAAAACACTGATTCAACAACCTCTGAGTACCTATACTGATCTTAAAAAATTAGAAATACTCAAAAGTTATCAGTCACACATTTCTTTCAACATAGTTTTCAAAACGGATATACGTACAATAATTTTTTAGGTTTTCCAAAAAGAATTTTCCAAGTAGGCAGGTATACATTATTGGTTATTTTTTCAACAACATCCTGTTTATAGAAAATACGTTTTAATAATACTTACACACTAATATATTTGTGTTTAGATTTATATCTAAAAATATTCATGCCTGTATACATCCTTGGTACATTTATGAGTCGTCCCATAGTCTTAGCCTAATTTATATAATATATACAAGGGGTATTATTTACAGGGTCAATGGCACTGGAAATTTTGCGTGTAAGTAAGTTGGTACAGATACTTTATAAAAATACAAATATCTTACAAAAGACATTTAATATGTGATAGGCAGTAATTCACATGCTTAATTTGATAAACGAATATTATTTATTTATATACCTACATCATTTGTGTATACATATATAGATACCTAGATATGCTATACATATATAGATACAATACCTACTACAGGCATTCCACAATTGGTTGGGTGAATTGAATATGATCGCGAATTTTGTGGTTTAATGGCTTCGGAATATCATTGGAAATGTTAATTTCACTATGCGTCAGTTCCAAAACATACATAATTTTTTATTAAACACATAGTGAAAAAAATCGCAAAAAAGTACTCTTTTTACTCTTCTTTTTCTCTCATATAACTCTAGCTATTCGTTTTAGAAAAATTTCGAAGTTAGCTATCAAATTATATTTAAGATCTTATTATTATATTTATCTTTTAATCATTTAAATTTTCCAGTCTACGTCTTTTATACATTGGACTTAATTCATTTGTATGATCAATATATTCGTCCTCTGCTTCTTCATCTTCTTCAAAACTGAAATGAGTTTTCTTCTGCCTCCAGTAAACATCCTCGATTTCGTTGTCAAGAGTTCCCTCGTCATCGTAATCATCTTCCACGTCGATGTCCACAGGTGTTTTGAGAACTGCTGCATTTTTACATGATTGCCCTAGATAATTAGTACAATAATCGGAACATTTTACCAACCATGCTTAACACAACTACACAATTTAGAATATTCTTTTTTGCAGTGGCAGCTAATCGTTTTTAATAAATTTTCCGGAAGTAACGGTTCGGTCAATTGGATAGGTTCTAGTCCATTTTTCTCGAGCTGTATTGTTCCTTTAATTAACTACAAACAATTTTTTAGAAAAATAATTAGCAATTAAGTAATCAATGAATCATAACCTTTTTTTAAAGAAGCGTCTATCCCAGTACTTTTATTTTCTGTTTTGAAAAAAAAAACCTTAAAAATACTTAAAATTTATTTTTTATTTAAATTTTTTATAAAAGCGAAAAAATTTTAAAATAACTTTTATTAAAAGAATCCTTTTTTGAGTACCCTTTCATATGAAAAAAATGTCTAGTGGCTCTAAAATTTCTAAGTAACTAGTGGCTCTAGTTTTTACCTCTTAAATTTGCGAAAATATCATTTTTTTTTTAAAAATCCGAATTGTAACAATATTGTGCATAAACTATAATGCCGATTTTGATGATATTTGGTGTGATGGTTTACCACACTTAAAACTTATATTTGATCAAATACGAAGTTCCTACATATAAAATAGGTATTTGGAAAAATCGGTATAGAGCTCGTTGTTTTCCCTTTTTCAGTTGTTTTTGTTTATTTGCAATAATAATAATATTTTTTTGATTCGCAACTAGCTCTATTATATGTAAATGTTATATGTTTGATTCCAAAACTTTTTCGTCTTCGAAATTTGTCTAAAACGAATAGCGTCCGAGTTATATGAGCGAAAAGGAAAAACAATTTTTGGGGTACAATACAGGGTAATTTTTTGCGCCTTTTTCACTATTTGTTTAATAAAAAAATTAAGCCCATGTTTTTGAACTGACGAAGAGTGATATTATCATTTCTAATAATATTTTGAAGCCATTAAAGCTAAAATTCGAACATGATTTATTATGTATTATGATTAATTTTTTATTGAAATTTATTACATATTTTAGTTAATAAACAATACACAACAAGAATTGTTTTTTTTTGTAAAAGTGTAGATAGCTAAAGTCTGTTCACTTACACTTTGCAGCGCTAGCCAGAATAGAATACAAATTACGCACCGATGTTTGGCAAGTAGATTTACACAAGTGGAAAGTTCCTATAGCGGAGCTGTTCATTTTCATTGTTTAATTTATTTCATAAGCAGCGGTCAAATTTTTTGATATTAATTAAACTATTTTACTTATGAACAAAAATAACTTTGTTTCCCTCAAGATAATATGGCCGAATTGTCAAAATCAGGTGATCCAAAATGACCAATTGCCGGATAAGTCATGAACTGTATACGAACTCACTTACAGCCGCTTCATGGAATATAGACAGAAGAAACATGTAGGTTCTTTCTCTGAAAATGTGCTAATTGCTCAATTTTCCCATATTTCAAAGAAAATGAAGCCTTCAACGTTTTGGTCTACCTACAGTGGCCACAAGGATGGTCTCAATTTTGACTGGTCGGGCGCCATGTTTAGGCAAGACAGTGTAAAGTTAGTTGCATTTGTCATTTGTCTTTAAATTTGTTTTTTGAATAGTATTGACACTTGACAGATATTTTGTGATATTGACAGGGTTTCACGAAATTTTAGTCCTTTGCTCTGACTTTGCTGTAATTTGTGATTTGAATTTCTTTATAAATTATCTGTGCTCATTGCTTATAATCTCGTGATTGTAGCAGAATAGTTATATTTTTCTGGTGGTTGACTGTTTGTAGTGTTTTAGTTTTTTTTGTGTGATGCCTGTTTGGAATAATTAACTTTAGAATTTAAAAACGTAAAATTTCAGGTAAGTGCTTTCGTGTCTAGGAACGAAAATGTTTTCTTCAATTGATGAAACAAAATATAAAGTATCACATTGGCACTTTCCTTGTGATGGTATTAGAATCTTACATGTATATTCCAATGTTCGTATTACAGTGATAAAATATGTTATAAATTGCAGCCGATGTAGCCTCCGACAAATCTTATTTTTTTTGTGTCGAAATTGTAAACTTTAAAAAACATATTTGCAAATTTTTTATTCAAGATAAAAGTAACTTGAGCATTGAAAAACAACAGATTCTTGACTTGCTTTAAAATAAATTTTATAAAGGAACTACGTATATAGGTGTAAATTCCAGGAGGTACCTATGGGGCACAATAAGTATTTGAATATATACATTGATTATTTACATGAAAGTGAAAGTTAAAACTTTTCATTAAAAGTTAAAATGTTAAAAGATTATTTTCATTACTCGAGTCATTAATCGACTTTTGGAAAAAAAAGTAGATATTTTACTTGAATAGTAACTACCTATATCTAATAGTAAGTCCTAATGTTTGAGGATGCTTGGTTGTTGTGCACCTTGGTGTTTCAATTCAAGAGAGTAAGGTTATGTTATGAGACGATTTCCAAATGACCAAAAAAGAAGTGAAGAATTGGCTTCAAGAATAAAGATACCAAATTGGAAACCAAGCCATACCACACATTTGTAAAAGGTACCTACATTTGTTATAAATAAATATTTCAAGTAAGCTGTGTATTTTTCTGTTTCATATATAATTAATGGAATGGATCTAAACTTAAGAGGGTCCATATTTGATATTACGTTCATATTTTGTAAGGTTGGAATTAGAGGATAATAGGCCCATAATATTTCATTTTGTCCTTGTTATTTTGTGGATTATCGATTTACATAATGCCTCTATGTAATATGTACAGTAGCCGCCTCCCAAAAATGCACGGCATATTTTTCTACTTTGATTGTGACTTTGAATCATAGTCGTCTCATAATTAGGCAATTTATCCGTCAAAATAATTTAATTCTGAACATTACGTCATATTAATAAATTAACTTGTCAGAATATTAATAGAAAATGACAAGACATTTAAATGATGTGCAAAGGGTGAGGGCTATAGTCAAAATTGAAGAAAATTGCTCCCTGGCTGAAGTAGCCGCTGATTTGATTGTTGGCAAAAGCTGCATATTTAAAATTAGAAAGATATGGGACCAGAGAAACGGCATCAATAATAGGTATTGGTAAAGTTTCCAATGGCATGTCTCCCAAACGCGTTACTTTGCGACAAATTTGTAAGTGTAAGAAAATGTTCCTTATGAAATATTAAAAAAAATTAAAAAGAGTTGTAGACGAATTTCTTAGCTTTAGACTTATTAACGCGTAAAGTAAAAGGGTAGTTAAAAACACCCATATAAATTACTAAAAACTGAGTATTAGAAAGCATATTACCGACTTATTATTGTAGTATAGTGCTTTTATTTCTTTTAGTAGTTTTTTTTACAAAAAGAATTGCGATCTTTACACCACATTACACTCGTTTCTATACCACCTAAGAGGTAGAGTCTCGGCGCGATTTTTTCAAGTGGTGTCTCCTGTAGGCCTATTCCACTAAAAGTTGCAGTATTTATTATTCAATATCGATTTCGTCGATATTTTCTGAATTAAATTCCAGACTTGAATCCTATAGAATACGTTTGGGGTTACGTAACTAAACATATTTATAAACAGCGTTTCAGAGCTCAAAACGCTAATCAGCTTTGGGAAGTAGTTGAAGATGCTTGGGAAGAACTTCTGGATAGTTACGATATGTCATTAATTATGTCGATGCCAAGGCGATTGGAAAGTGTCTTAGCAGCTAACGGCTCTGCTATATTATTAATTTTTTGTAATATTTTTATTTACCAAACTTTTGCCCAATAAACGAATTATCAATTTTTTTATTGCACGTCACTGAACAATTTTAGAACAAAACCCGATTTACATTAACGAAAAATGAGAAAAATTACTGTGGCATCGGAAAGTCGTGCACTATTGGGAGGCGGCGACTATACATATACCTACTATTATAGAGACTGATGGTTATTATTTCATTCTTTTAATCATTCCACACTCGTCCATTAAAGTGAAATCAAATAAATGAAGTTGTGACCTCTTATTTCTATTTTCAGTTCGCCAAGAACCTGATGATAAAACACAGTTAAGACAAAAGGTAATATACTTTCTTATTTTAATTTATTTCAGTAATAGAATACACAAAAGAAAAACACATTTCACCCAAAATAAGCTTTTTTGACTTTTTTTGAACATTCGCATGTACATGCTATGTAATAAAATAAGTATAGGACCAAGTATTTCATTTCCTCAGTGATTACATATATTACTAAACTAAATCACTGGCTATTATTTCTGACTATTTTAAGAAGAATGTGTAACAATTAAATTAGTTGCAGGATTAGTGCAGGATTGTCAGTTGTCATTCTTTATATTTGAAATCAGGAAATTAACATATTTTATTAGGTGTTATAAAATATTTAGTATTTACTATTTTGTTATGTTTTATGATCTCCAACTTAAAATTTGAATAGTTACTTTTATTTTATGACATAGTTACAACAAAAAAACGGATGTTCAATTTTCCAGGAAGGGGGGGGGGCAAGTGCCCTGCTCCCCCCCTTCCGGCGCCCATGCCTTTCATATAGAGTGTAACCATTTTCGATACCATTACTTGATTAACACACAGGGTGAGTTAAAAACTAAGAGAAAAACATGGTTCGAGGTTTTCCACTACCATCTAGGAGGCTTTGAAAATTTGTTCACATTTTTAAGTTTTTTGGAAGACAAGATAATTACCTACCAACCAAAAAAAATTCGTTCAGAAATAACAAGGTTTCAAAGTTGCAACTAAAATTAGGTGCGTCACTTTTTTTTGGAACTGAGTGTATTATGATAACGAATCATAAAACCGATACCATGAATGACAAAACCTACCTAAAATGTGAAACTATGCGGACGAAGTTTTCGAATAGATTGCACTAAATGATAATAGAGCAGAAAATAGTTATTTATGCAACAAGTGCAAAAAGTAAATGTTTATTGTCCAACGAGGCCGTCAAGCCGAGTGGGACCACACGTCGAGTACAATAAAAACTTTTTGTACGAATTGCATACAATATTTATAGCCACATTTCTCATGTGTCATTTTTGACTGACAAGCGCCTGCTAAGGAATTTAATTTAAGGAATAATAAAGAAGCGAGCGGGAATTGACACTCATATTGCCGCTTTAAAGCGGCAATGGATGACAATTATGTCATCATCGGAAATGGCGTACTTTGCGTTCAGAATTGAAAGCGCAAAAGCCTACTATTGAGGCGATTGTAGAAAAATAACTATTTTCTACGTTCATGAAAAAACCAAAAAATATTTAATTTAGGTGGCATTAATGCCATGACGTTAGGTGACATGTCATGATCTTCATGTCAAAACACTGTAGTAGAATGACAGATGAGTGCAATAAAAAATTTTACACTATAAAGAATCACTTCTTGCATTAAATATGTTCAATAAAGTTTTGCTTTTTACATGAACTTGGAAAAATATGTTTACAGTTTGCATTTATATTCCAAATAATATGGCAGGATTGGAACGACTTATGAAATTACGAGAATATTAAAATAAATGTTTTATTGGTTGAAAAAATATGAATCTTGGTTGATTTCAAAATCAATTTAATATATGAATCATATCATGTGAAATACTGCCTACCAATATTGTTAAATATAATTTATTATTATATAGATAAGTATAAAGAAAAAAAGGAATGCTATAATTTGACCGCATATAATGGTATTTGGGAGAGATAAACTTTTGTATAGGATAAGGAAAGAAATGGAGATACCAGAGGTTAAGGTTTACAATCGAGAAAGTTTATGAAAAATACATATATCCGTAATTCAATACTTATTGTGCATAAGCAGTTGATGCACAAAAGCGGAGGATTTATAAAAATAAATTACCTATAGCACATATATTTGTCTCTTGGTCTAATAATGTATTTTTAGAACGTTCTTCTATCAATAAATAAAATTACAAAAAATATATAATTTCAATAGATAAAATTCTATAACATAAACAATATAACTAAAATAAAAACGTAAAATGTATTTTACATCACAACTTTGACATGCTTGGCAGTTATAACATTTTGTTCAAAGTATATTATAAATGTAAATTTATAACACTACCTATTACAATAATATCTTATTGTATATCATTTAGTCTTAACTTCTACAAATTACTGTTGACTAGAAAAATGTACACGCCCAATAAACATGGGTAATTGAAGGATTTCATTCATTGTAAGTGAACCATAAGTAGTATTCCACTACTAGTCAAAAATGGTATGGTACAAAAATTTTAAATAAAATACAGTAGGATTAATACCATGTGAATTTCAGGTATTAATCGACACAATGTCAAGGAAGCACATAATAAAAAAAGGTACTTACGTTTCTAGGTCAAACACTTGAAAAACATTTGCCCTTAAAAAAGACATTTTAAGAGTTCCACTGAATACCTACTAGTACTAAATTAAATGATACAGAATGTGAGATTGGAAATGTAGCTTAGGTATACTGCTACTATATATGCCATCGTCAGGGGGGACAGCTGCCCCCCTATAGCCAGGAGCCCTGGAAAGAATTCCTGATTTACCGTCGTTTCCAGCGTCGCGTCGTTAATATAATTTCGTCTAATCCAGTCAGTATTGGACAAAAAAGACCTTTACCTTGGAAAAGATGGGGTAGTAATATTTTTTTAGTATGTTATTAAGGTCTAGCCTTGACAATAATTCTGCAAAGGTTGATCTAACGACAAAAATGTAAGAATAGAAAGTTAAAGAACACAAAATCCCCCACCTTTTTGTATTTTTTTTGTAACTCTAATATATAACGAGTTACAGTAGCGGAAAGGTGTACATATTTCCCAAAAAAATAGTAAAACCCCATTTTGGACGGTAAATTAAGTAAGAACAAATTAAGTACACAGTTATTTATAATGTTATACACCGTTATTTATAATGTTTTTTCCAACCGCAATAAGGTTACAACATAGCGATATCTATTTCAAGTTACAGTGTTCAGGGGCAGCCCGTGGGGCGGGGGGCCTTCTATCATCAGAAGATGCTGATGTGTTGATTGTCAGCACCGCGATTTCCATGTGCTCAACATTTGATGATGTTTTCGTCATTAGCGAAGACGTGGATCTTCTCCGCGATCGTTTTGTTATCGCTGACAGCACTAGCGCCATCTGAAAGTGACATATATCTTCGCAAACTAGGAAGAGGCAGAATTCCTGGGAACATTCCGTTTCTCCATGCGTTTAGTGGCTGTCACACGACATCGGCTATCTTCAACCAAGGAAAAAATAAATTTTGTTCGCTTGTCCAGAAAACCGCAAGACTTAGCGCCAACATTAGCATCTTCAAATATCCGGATGCAACACCAGAGCATATCGTAGATGCTGGGCACGGTTTCTCGTTGCTTTATATGGTGGCAATATGGAAGACGAAACCCTGGAAGAAATCCGCGACCAACGTTTCGCTAAATCTACTTCAAAAAGCATATTAAATATTTGTTCTTTGTCACCAACGAGGGACGTTGCCCGGTATCATGCATTTAGATCGTATCATCAAGTCCAAAAATGACAGGGGACTCAAAAAAACCCAGAAGACTGGGGTTGGAAACTTGGTAGCAATGGGCTTGCTCCACTCACAATGACATAGCAACCTGCACCTGAGCGCTTATTGAAATTCATGTCATGCACCTGTCGAAAAGGATGCGGCGGAGCATGTGGTTGTAGGAAAGCTGGGTTGAAGTGCTCTGTTGTGTGTGCCTTCTGCGGTGGCCAGTCATGCGAAAATGTGCCGGAGGTACCTATCGACAACGAGGACGAAGATGACGAACCTTTGTCAATAGAAGAACAATTCATAAGAAGCACTGATGATGATGATGACACTGAGGTCGCAGATTATTCTGAAGACGTCAACATACCGCCAGCAGGATCATCAAAAAAGAGAAAATGCTACGATCGCGAAGCTGTGGATTAGGCCTATTGGGGATACCACCATAAAAATCATAAAAACGCGCCAGTTATTATAGTTCAAGGTGATGTGGAAATGAGGATAAGTCCAGTATTGCGCAATTTATATGTAGTTATGGTCATTAGAATTTTTTCAACAATTGAAACGACTAATATGAATGGAGAACTATGAGAGAAGTATTTCTCTTCAGTTTTACGAAGTAAATTATGGGATAGGGTCATATTCCAAACAATAATTATAAAATGCATCCTGACGACATTGAAATTTCACGATATTGCACCGACTTTAAATTCACAAACTTTTTATAACTATATAAAAATGTTATAAATAGCGAGAAACAATCGAAAAAATCGCAAAAATGGGGTTTTCCTATTTTTTGTAAAAAATGTTCACCTTTTCGCCGCTGTAACTCGTTACTTATTAAACAACTTTTGTGGAGAACTTACAAAAAATGTGGAGAATTTTGTGTTCTTTAATTTTGTACTCTTACATTTTTCTCGTTAAATCAATCGCTGCAGTTATTTTCAAAAAAGTAATTTTGTGTACCTTAGATTCAAGATGGCGGCTCGAGCGCCCCCCCCCCCAACATGGTCGAAAACTTGATTTTTTTTTGAAGACCTAAACAACATACTAAAACATTATTATTACCCCACCTTTTGCATGGTAAAACTGCCTGCTGACTGGGTTTAATATAATTTATTTATTCAAATTTATTTATACACTGAGTAATTTGTAAATAAATATTGTTTGTATTTCAAAAAAGTTATCAAATTCAAATAATAATTTTTGTGAAAGTTTCCATTTTTGTTCAAATGGATTTTTCCTTGAATTTCTGAAGTACAAGGAAAGCGCGTGAAATTTTCATAATCTTTGCCTGCGGCGCTATAACGTTTTGTCCTGCCCACCCTAGCTTGAAAGCTGGCGACGCCCTTGGCATAGTCAACAAAGACAATGGGTGTCACCTTCGATAAATGCAAGTTATTTTCATACTTCATATAGGTAGGTACTTATTTATTATGTGTATGTCTTAATAATGAATAAACCAAAAGTCCTCACATATCAGAGGCGAGCTCTAGCGGTAGTGACCGAAAACATTTAACTTTTTTTGGTTTTTTGTTAAATCTTGAAAACTAAAGGTAGTATGGTCCAAAAATGTTGGGAAAAAAATCACCTGGTTTGATTGAGTGACCAAATGCATTTCATGAAGTAGGTCAAGGAAATGAAATGTCACCAGTAAATGTCATGTCATCTAAATAAACAAAGTAGAAGTTTTTGGTTTCTGCTTCGCAAAATGTCTTATAAAATTGATCTTCGTCAAGGTGTTTATAATCTGGTTGGGCGAATGTAGTAACGAGACATTGTCGATATTTAGCGAGATCAAAATATAAGCAAGTCGATAATTTATCGCACAAATAAAGAATGTCAAGAAGGGATGCCATGTGTCTTGATTAAATGCGGTCGGCCACGGGTTTTGAACCATTTGGGAGAGGGAAGACTGCTTCAAGCAGTAAACATAAAATGGGATCTCCGAGCGAGTACTGGAAAGGAGATTTAATGTCGGAAAGACTACGGTGTTCAGAATCCTTTAAAGTAAGAATATTGTCTTCCGGAAAATGATGAAAGCGCCAAAATACACAGAGGCTCGGTTAGAGAGAATTGTGTGAATGTTGCCGCGCGTTGAGGCGAGTGCATTTCATCAACAAGTTGATCGTGATGGACGATGATAAATATTTATCTTTATCCAACTCTGAGATGAGTGGCACTGATGGTTTCTACGCGGACAATAACAATAATGTCCCTGATTATGCCAGATTAAAAAACAATAAAAGTTTAGGATAAAAAATGGCAACGACGCGGGCCGTACAGGAAAGTCATTCATTTCGTATGTCAAAAATTAATTGTGACTGTATAAAAATTGTAAATAGTGAGTTTTAGTATGCCTAGTACCGTGTTAATTGGTGAAGTTACTTTTTAGCGAGAATAAGCTATAGCCCAGTCAATACAAACATGAAAAAAACTACTGTTGCAAAAAGTAGCTTGCAAAAGGCCATTTTTTGACCTTGAGAAGTCACCGATCCCGCCTCCGCATTGGAAAATTGATACAGAAAAATCGTTTTTTGCGTACTTATATCTGCTAAACCGTGTAACCAACGTCAATTGCTCAATTGAAAATTGCCTACAATTGCTATATTGAAATTTCCTACATTTTTTGTATACAACTTTTTTCTCTCAGATCATGAGATTTACACGATTTATTGAAAATATCTTTGGGCGCATAGATATGGGAGCCGTCTTTAAGAAAACGTTCGTCACATACATGCGACTTGCTATTTAACAGTCCAGTCAGCAAGGCCAGGGAATACGGAGAGGTCACAATTCGCTGTGTTGGTAAATAAACAAATTAGTCAAAATACTCAATAGTATCTGCTTCGATCCCTCAATGGGCACCGGTAGCTACCATAGGCGTATAATTTATTCAACAGACGGAACTTGAGTAGAACGTAGGCCCTACAGTTGCTAAATTGATTCAGTACAATTGTAAAGTACGTAAAGTAAGTATGTAAGATTTACTTGTGAATAATTGGGAAAAAAACTACTCCACGAAACAGTTATTAATCATTTCAAGAGTTTTTGTTAGGCCCTACTCAGCGCGACACAATTAATTATAATATATAAAAATAAAAAAATATGGCAATATATATATATATACCGGGTGCCTACGATATTACTAGCCAGCCTATAACTTCCTTGTAAAAAAATATATCAATTTAAAATTTTGGTATGTTATATGGTTAACAATGGCCCATAGCTTGATTGCTTCAATATCTGACTGTCATTTCCGGTTTAACCGGAAACAGTATAAACTTTGTTATTTTTAATGGAACACCCTATATATTATTAGAAATTTAAATTGCCCAGAAAATTCTAGATCCAAAACATATAGAATACCCTATATTTATCTTTGACAGTTTTCGAGAAAATGGCGGTTGAAAATGTCATATCAATGATAAATTACTTCATTTTGACATAAAACAAATGAATGTACGAACAAATCTGATACGGTAATTTAAATTTTTTGGGGAGTAAAATTTAATAAAGTCATAATCATTTCATTTCCGGCTCTACCGGAAGTACTACGAAAAGTGATTTTCAGGCTAAAATTACTTCGATATTTTTAATGGAACACCCTGTATTGAATCTTAAATTTAAATTCTACTAACCTTTCTGGATATTTTTTGTAACCCAGTCTAAACCTATTAGGTTTAGACTGGGGACGCTAAGTCTAAACCTAATAGGTTATGAGACATCTGCGACTGAATGTTTGCGAATGCAGATTTGTGATGTATTTATAGTGCAGGTGAACATTCAGGCGCCGATATCTCATAAACTATTAGGTTTAAACAGGGGACACCAGAAACAAAAAATATCGAGAAAAAATAGTAGAATGTAAATTTAATGTTCAATACAGGGCGTTCCATTAAAACTATCCAAGTAATTTCTATCTGAATATCACTTTTCGCAGTACTTCCGGTTCAGCCGGAAATAAAAATTTTATGGCTTTATCAAATTTTACTCTCCAAAAAACTTAAATAGCCGGAACAGATTTGTTCCCGCATTCATTTGTTTTATGTGAAAATGAAATAATTTGTGATTGATATAACATATTCAACCGCCATTTTCTCGAAAACTGTCAAAGATAGATATAGGGTATGCTACATGTTTTGGACCTAGAATTTGCTGTATAATCTAAATGTCGAATAACATACTGGGTATTCCATTAAAAATAACAAAGTTTATACTGTTTCCGGTTAAACCGGAAATGAAAATCAGATATTGAAGCCATCAGACTGTGCACCGTAGTCAATCATATAATTTCCCAAAATTTGAAATCGATATCTTGTTTTACAAGGAAGTAATAGGCTGGCTAGTAATATCGTAGGCACCCGGTATATAATTTCTTTCTTTCAGCATTGACTGAATTCGAAAAATGGTAGGAACACTAAATCGCCTGCAAGAAATACACTTTCGGAAAACTGCATGACTTTATTTTCGCAACTTGATTGCTGATGTCAGAAATGCAAATAAAAAATTTCAAATATTACTTCATTGGCGTACCTCTTTAACAATGATTACGTCACTGCTTGAAGCAGGAAAATTAAATTACTAATAAACACGATGTGAACTTATTAAGAAAAATGCACCGACAAATATCAATAAACTGCACTGTTGGCTAATAGGTTGGAATAAATCAAAATTTTAATGTAGTTTTGGATGTATAGATATGTCTTCTGAATAATATGGAATAACTAAATACGGTTTCTCGGACGTTTTTGGATATTTCATTGTTAATAAATGGCCTGATGTTCCATCGTCCTCAAAAAGGGAATATACAGGGTGTAAACTATCCTGTAAAAAACCCCTACAAAAAACCAAAATTTTAAAATTTTTTTTTGATTTCGAAGACCTTGATAGTGACATTGGAGGTTGATTACCAAGTTAGGCATTTATTGCTATGTGTAAATAGAATAGATGCGATATGAAAGAACTGCAGGTAAAACTGGCATTCAAAAAGGCTTGCCTCCTCTGGAGATCTCGGATGTCTCATATGTAGTCAATGTGTTTATTTATATTAACTGATATCGATGGAGGTTACGAGCGGTGAAACTCAAAGGATTGCAGCAGGACGTGTGCAACTGGTGCCATTAATACTTAGTAAGTGTTTAAACTAAGTAGCATAAAATATATAGATATTGTTTTGCAACTAGTAAGATGTGTATCATTTTAATTATTTCCAAATTAAATAATTCTTTTTGTTGGTTTTGTTTTAACTGAAAAATATCTTTTATCTCCATTTTCACAATACCTATCGTATAATGTCAACGACGAATGACGGAATGACTGTCTCTCGTCTGTTTTCCTAATGTACGTTTCGAAATCGGCGACAACCACAACCAATATTTCTTAGTCAGCACATACTAAAGTTATTTTAACACAACCATTACTTGGATATACCATGTTTTAAATCGCTAGGCGATTTTGAGGGCGGTCACACGTGCAACAATAGACTGTTTTGTCATTGCGCGAGAACTATTCTCGACATCTCATCTTGAAAGTAAGTTTCGCAAGTTTTACATAAAGTTTTCTCCTAGCGACTATTTCAATTCGGCATAATAAATGCTTCATGCATTTGCTTACACAAGAACTGTATAACTAATCATATACTGTACTACGGTCAACAAAAAGATTGAAGACTCTTGCGTAGGATGCAAGGTCTGTGAATGTTTTTTTGTATTCTTACACAACGATGCCATGGTATGGAACGGAGTAGAATACCAAAAATGTCAATAAAGCAATATTGTCAATGAAAAGCGTATTTTTGTTTACTTCAGTTTCCATTTCAGGCGTGTATATCCCAGCAACCATCTGTCTGAGAGAAAATATTACACGGTTTAGCAGATATGGGCGAAAAAACAATTTTTCCAATAGAGGTCCATGCCAAAAATTATCTCTTCATGACCCTTTACAAGCTAACATATATCTATTGCTTGGAGTTTTAGTTCATTGAATAAATGCATTAAAATCATTAATTTTCCTCGCACGTTTCGAACTTAAATAATCGTAACAATATATTGCCGCTATAACTCCAAATACTTACCTAACTATTGTGACATCAGTAACCAGATTATATCTGCATGAGAGCAAAGTTACTTTAGAACCATACATGATGGAACATTCTCTTAAATCTCATGAGAATTTCTCTAAAAAATTTCTGAATGTACCTACACGTGCATAACATACCAGTATGAATATTTTAGCTACGACATAGACTGTACAACAGCTAACGAATATTCTCCGTTTCCATTTCGTAACAAATATTGTTTTTATACAGACATTGAGCATATTTCAGGATAAAGTGTATTTTACAATATTTAAATCCTTATATTACTAAATAGGCATACCTATTAATAGTCGTTAATACTTTTCTAAACATTACATTTGAATTAAATGGGGCGTGCAATGTTTTTCAAGTTGTTACATATTTATACAATTTATAGAACGATATGATTTAATTTGCACAGACTCTGTGCAATATCACAATGGGTTTACATTAATACGTGAGAAATCAAATGGATCATCGAGATAATTAAGGGTACATTAGTTTAAACAGTCTCTTAATCTACGTAACATCTGCAGTAAACATTCAAATATCAAAAGAAAAGTACACCACATTCATACCAAAAACCCAAGAGGTGCAATTTAAATAAGTCATTTTTTAATCAGACACTGTTCTATACTTGTGAGTTGGGTCCTGGCATATAGCCCAAGTTCTTGCGTTGCAGGAAGAGGTGAATTTCAGAGAAGCGTGGTCTGTCGGCGGCGTTTCTTTTCCAGCATTCGCCCATTAAGTCGTAGATTTCTCTTGGGCAAGCCGCGGGTCTTGGGAGGTATCTCTGACAGCCGTCGTTTTGATACCAGTGATTGCTGTTTTCCACAACCTGTTCGCTGGTCAGTTCTGCGTAAGGTTGTTGGGTACAGAACATGAGGATCTCCCAGAGAGCCACTGCAAATGCCCATACATCGCTTTTTGTAGTTTGTCTCCCCTGAAATCAGACATGGCTTTACATAATCACGTACAATGCAAGATGAATCATAGTTAGAGGAAATAATATTTTGATGTTATGTATAGTCAAGTGTTTTAATATCCTTCTCGTAAGATGTTATGTATTCCTCAAATACATAACCTCCTGTGTTTGTTGATAGACCATATTGGTGAAAATTAGAAAAAATCTTGTATGAAACACGTTGGGAAACACTATTTTGTGTAACTCGCATTCTTTGCGAAACTCGCTAGTGCTCGTTCCGCAGAAATTTGCTCGTTACACAAAATAGTACTTTTCCCAACTGGTTACATAAATAGCTATTCTTATACTTTTTTTCCCTACGCATCTTTCCGCATCATTTGTGAGGCAGTGTAATTTGCACGTTTTCTTAACGTGATTTCACCAGTAGGTATTCTCTACGATCTATTGTGATAATTTTTTATTTATAAACATTTGGTATTATTGGCAATGATTAAAGTGGAAGATAATCCCTTCCACTTCCACTGTTGCTTTCGGGAAAACTTTAGTCTGCCTGATAATCTTCTTCAAATTATACTTTAACAGTAACGTCTTCTTCGTATTCATTAGTTATCTCCTCATTGATATCATAAGAATCCTCATCTGTTATACTTGATTCAATATTGGAGCAAGACTGGCCTTGACAAGTGGTACATCTTTCCGAAAATTATATGCTTTAATATTTTCAACATTAATACAAAACCGGGACACTGAGGGTAAAGTGTCCAGGTTTAAAACAACCAAGTTGATATCAACTTTCGGTATAACCAGAAGTGAAATTTGAAAATATTTTAGAATGGTAGATCTTTTCCGGAAACCCACTCGACCCAAATTTCAAAATGATATTCCAATTCAGTCCGGAGATACAGTATATAAAAAAATATAATATATGTATTCATTTCTATTTTTGAGATTTTGAACCATGCCAGTCATGGATTGAATTCTTGTAGATTACAATCTATATCACTGATCTGGTGGCAATAATTGAAAGGAATAACATAATTTATATAGCTTTGACTGTTTAAGAAGTGTTTTAATTGATTGTTTTAATTTGTCTTACCAAAAGAAGTGCTTCCCATGACATCCATCTTATGGGTAACCTTGCCTTAGTGTCACTAATATAATAATCAGATTCATAACGATCGCAGTACATCGCATGGTCTGAAACTTTCACTGTGAAGTTTTTGTCTATGACGCAATTTCTGAAAAGAAAATCAAAGCATTAAATATCACCACTATAGTTCTCTAAGTAGGGATGTTACAGACTTCCTCGAGCTTCGTATATCAAATTTATTAGCAACGTGAAATGATTTATTAAAAACAAAACAAAAAACGGTACACGTGGTATCGTTTCAATACGAGATTAATTATGGCAGAAGCCGTGGAACGCTCGAAGAAGTCATAAGGGGTGCAGGAATTAATGGAATATGCAGGTGTTCCAATAAGCTCGGCGTAGTACGACATTGGGAAAAGTATAGGCCCTAGAGCTTCGGAAAAAAATGTTTACAAATAAATCGACCAAGAGAAATAGTTTTCGTATTTCTGTCGCAAGGGTCGCAATCTACAGACCAAAAGATAAAGTAGAATTTTTCTTAGAAATGTTTCCTATTCAGGTATGTTAATTAGCACAAATATGTATAGCCGATTTCATTATGCATAACTTTTGTTATTGACACTTTGTTTGACATTTTGTTTTGTTTTTTATGGACGTTTTGTTATTGTCATTTCAAGGCAAAGTTGGGGAGAGCCCCTAAAGTCTGTTCTGAAAAATACAACTTTTGCAGGATTGGCTTATCAAAAGGCTATATGGTTATGCTCAATAGAAAGGTCTATTCATACTTTATGTCGTGGAGAATACGTAATGTAATTTACCTCAATATGGAAACCGATAGATAGCGTTATTTCAAAGAATGTCATTTTATGGATTTTTCACAAAATTTGTAAATGCAACGCTATAGTTTTCTAATGAATTCATTCAGCACAAAAACTGATGAATATAGCGATATTTTGTAGTGATTTATTGGCGCTGTTTATCCGTTTCAGTTATTCACGTTATTTCAAAAGTAAAAGAGCATGATAAAACTTTTAATAGGTTACCCTGAAGAGCATAAAGGAAGCTACATTGAGACGCCAAAGCGGGTTCGATATCTGATTTTGTTATTAAGTTATTCTATATTCTGTATTGTGTAATTTGTTTGGCGTACAGATCAAAGATTCGGCCGCACTTAGGCCCCATTGGGCCTCTTGTACTTCTTCCGTGAGGGAAATGTTGTAAAAAAAGGTGACGATGTTGCCTAAGGGCATTTCCCTCAAATTGACCATAGAAGGCCAACGTTCCCCTATGGTTCCAATATGGATTCTCTGGTCGATGGCATGGCAGAATACTCAAAAAGTACATGATCGACTGTTTCATCTTCTTGTTCACATCCTCTACAGATGGGCGTACCACTTTGTGTCATATTATAGAGGTGCTTCCTTACCCGGCAGTGTCCCGGTTAGGATTCCTGTTACAAGTCTTAGGTTTCCCCTAGACATTGCTAGATAATTCTGTCTCTTTGCTGGGATATCTCAGCAGATTTCTGGACAGCTGACAGCTACTTGTTTCATCCCATAACGTCTTAAATAACTTATGGGTGGTTTTCTTGATTATTTGGAGTTTCGCTGCAATTAGTAATATACTTGAAAAATCAGGCCCAGGAATTTTCAGGCTGGCTGCCTTCTTCGCCAGTTTGTCAGTTTCTTTATTGCCCTTGCATTGTGAGTGTCCTTTGACCCAACATAGGGGGATGTTATTCATCTGACAGGCTCGCACGTGTGCTTGGTGACATTCCCATGTTAACCCTTTATTAGTTATTTTATGATTCTTCAATGCCAGTAGTGATTGTCTGCTATCTATATTGTCTTGCCCGTTATTTCTGGCAATCTCTCCTGCGGCTATGGTTATACCTAAGAGTTCTGTTTGTCCTCCACTGGAATTTTTATCCATAGTCCACTTGTATTACAGTCGCAGATTTCTGGAATATCTACCACAGCCTGCTCCTTCCTTCTTCTTTGATCCGTCTGTGAAGACATAGTTTACACCTTCAACAGCGGTCTCATCTTAACCATTAGTTTGTAGGGGATAAGGTTTATCAAAGACAAGCCGAGGCGGAATACCACCTGCGCATGCCTGCAAAAGAGGTATCGTCTTGACAGCCTCAGTCCACAGGCGGCGTCCAGTTTGGCCACAGCTCGCGTTTGGTCTGCCATCGGAATTGAGGCGAGGCGGAATTTGATAGTAGTCAAAGCCACTTCTTCCAGATCTAGATCACACGGAAGACACAGTATTACCTCCATTGCTTTCGTTGGTGTTGTTCGCATAGCTCCGGTTATGCTCAGACAGGCAACCCTTCCTGGCATAGCTTGAGTTTTGCTGTTATTTGTTGATTTTTGGGCCACCAGACAACAGCTCCATAGATCATCATTGGTCTTATGTATATCCACATGACCACCCTGGGTTTAATTCCCCAGGCTTTCCCTACGGTTCTGCGACACTGCTCATATAATATGTAGGTCTTATTTATTCTTATTTCAATGTGAAGATTCCAGCTCAGTTCTGCATGGTGCAAAATTTTATGCTGGGTTTAGGAGAACGGGTGCTATCGGTGTACGGCATAGGAGAACAGGTGCTATGTATCCCTGCAGACAGCCTAGTAAGTTATTCTTAAATGAAATAATGAAAATTAGTAAAATTTGTAAAAAGTATACGCAGCTATCTATCCTGGTCGAAGGCATTTCACTAGAAGACTTATTTACCGTGTGGCTAGACGACTGCATCAAAGTGGACAAGTGCATCCAGTTCCGGCACCCAGAAGAGATAGGTAATAGGTATGTTAGAAATAAAACAATGTTATTAACGTTCTTGCCTACGTCCACCTTAGTCCTTAATTGAGTACAAGAAGAGCCTTAGACTAACTATATCGGGCTATATCGGAAACATATTATAAAAATAGATTAAATTATTGCTACCGGCCATTATTGAGGAACATCATATTCGCATATTGTGGACCGTTGAAACTACTTTCTCAAGTAATGAAGGAGTTAACTTGTACAATATGCATTACTGGTCCGATAATAATAACCCTCATTGGCGTGGTCGACCATCGAAATAAGTGGAGTACAAATCTGTGGTGTGGCATTTTAGACGGTGAGATTATCGGACGCTAATTTATTGATGGCCATGTAAATGGTTATATCTATTTGGATTTCTTGGGAAACAAATTACCGCAAATATTATTAGATAAGGTTCCATTAGCAACCAGGAGAAAGATGTGTTTCAACATGAATTCCTGTCCACTTTTCTCGGAGAGTTCAAGATTTTTTTTGGATGGAACGTTTCCCACCGGTTAGATCGAAGTCTCTCTTCATATCTCCCTAGGTCCTCGGATCTTACCGTTATTGATTTTTATTTGTGGCGTTAAATTTAATATAATGTTTAAAACTCCCCCTACCACTGTAGAAAATATGCGACTAAAAATACAAGATGCTATTGGCGGCATTTCAAGAGCAATGTTTTTGTTAATATTATTTTCAATTGTTATTGCTATTTATTCATTATATATTTACTCAGTCAATTGCGTGGGTCTTTTCGTTAGCGTCGTAAATTCATTATTTATTTTTTGCTCACTAATTTGCGAATAACTTAATAACAAAAAGATATATAGAACCCCTTTTCACGTCAAAATAGATATTTTTATGCTCTTCGTAGTAAGAAATGAAAAGTTTTATCCTGCTATTTCACATCTTCAAGAAAGCGTGCAAAAACTTAAACGGATAAACAGCTTTATTTATAATTTTTTTGTGCTGAATTTATTTATGTAAGGAAAACTACGGCACTGTATATAATTTTTTTAAGAAAAGTCCATAAAATGACATTCTTTTGAATTAATGCCATCTATTGGTTTTTATAATGAGGTAGATTACGTACTCACCGCGAGACAAAGAAATGACCTTGCCTTGAAATTACCTTTCTGAAATAATATCTTTGTTATCAGATATTATGGGCTTCACCACCTTTTCCGTTCAGATATAGACAAAATATCATTAACAAAAGGTAATCAAACCGGCTGTTCATATTTGTGCTATTTAATTATATTTTTATTAAACTGCAAAGGTTTCTTTAAGCTCCGTTATTCGCAAAACTTTCTCTTTGAAACACTTTTTTTCTCAAAATATGTTACTTAGATTCAGAAAATGCATTATCGTAACGTAAATCAAAAAAACAATTCGCATGAAAGCTAATAAGCTTTTGTTGCTCCTGAAAAGCAAAATCAAATAGCAGAGACGGAGTTTTCCCAAGAAATGCTTCATATAGCTTTTGTTATGCAAATATAACGTTAGCAAAACAAGTAAATATTAACAAAAAATAATTGAAGGAATGAAAATAAAAAAAAAGGATATTTGACATATTTTTGGATTTACCTTGCTGCCAGATCCCTGTGTACCAAATCTAAAGTTTCTAAGTACTTCATTCCAGAGGCGATTTGGGTCGCCACGTAAATTAAACATCCATAACTGCAAAGAAAAATCATATTTTAATTACAAGGTGGCAAATAAAAAGAGCAGATACAATATTTCCGCGTAAGAAGTATTAAAAAGCAAAGTAAGCGAGGGCGTAAAATCAACGTTTTCAGTTAAATACAAAAATGGATGCCTCAATGTGCAAGTTTTATAGATATTAAATTGAAAACTCTTTTAGAACGCTAACATCAAAGAAGTAACTCGCCTTTGATGGTTATAGAATCGGGCCATAACGTAATGTTTCCATTTATGTCTTGAGAGCGGACTGGATTTCAACATTTAATCGGACAAAACTCATGCCTGTAATTTACGGGAGCTATATATTTCGCAAACGTCCATATTATGCACGCTTGTTTCAGTTGGTACATTGTTGACAAAATGGAAATAATGAGGAGCCAGAAATCCCTATTTGCGCCACTTTTACATAGGCAGAGGTAGTTTATCATGTAGAGAATAAAGTTAGCTTCAATTATATATATTACTGATGAATATGCGTCATGAACGTATAAATGTAACAAAATATTACCTGCTTACATACACCTGGCTGCAAAGAGGTGGCGGTCAAGTGCGCAACGGCTACTATCACTGAATAAAATTCTATAACTACCTATAACTTCGATCCCTAAACTACCCTAAAATTCGATGAACGTAGCAAACTTGTAGCCGGATAGACTAGTATACACTGTGTTTATTTTAAAACTTACCAGAACCGCAAAATATTTGACGTTGCTTTTTATTTTAGGGGGGAACATTTTTGACGGTCAAGGGGTCTTGATATGTTCATCCTCCTAACCCCTATCAACCCCTGTTTTAAAACCTTAAATAGAACTACCCCACGTGTTATAAATTATTTGAAAGCCCTTTTTTTGGGCGAATACAACAGTGCTTCATTTTTGAAAATCTGTTGAGATTTTACAAAACTATTCAAATTGCACAATAAAACTTACCAAACATTTTGTACTGAAAATGAAGATAAGAAAGGTAGCATAATCAGAAGATTGAAGTTCTTCTTTATTTGTTTTTTACTAAGGCCAAAGAATTATTTGTTTTTCTAGTTTTCATTGAAAACTTAGGTTGTGATACAGAAATAAGTTAATTTTATGTTCCTACTTAATTTTAAGAGTACCTATTGTGATTTTTTACTGTTTTTTAGCTGGTTTTTAAGATGTTATGTGATGTCATATAAGTGCCAAATAGTGTTTCTTCTGGTAAGAAAAAAAATAAAAAATTAAGACTACATTTATTTAATTCTGCATCCATAATAAACTCTGAGATCAGACGCATTATTGTACATTTTAAACTAATTTTAATGAGGTGGCAAAGTAGCCCTATATTCTTTGACACCCAAAGTTCATTTTTTTAAAAGAAATTAGTCATCTTGCATCAATCGATTCTTCAAGTCATGATTGTTATGAAAGCGTTTACTTAAAGCTGTTGATAAAGAGTGTCGTGATATCGATAAATGTCCTAGGGAGGTATCAAAATAGCACCGGTTGACGGTATCTACGTTGATGACACTTTCATCATATGGGACCATAAAGATGACCCTTTTCCTCATATTATAAGAACTAATGAATGAACTAAGAACTAATAAAATAAAAATAAGAACTAATGAAATTTTGAACAAGATTTTGAAAATTAGAAGAAAACAGCGAAATTTGCATTCTAAGAGAAAATTTTACAAAAAAAATACAGCAAAAATTACAGCGAAATTTGCAACTGACAGCTAAAACGTCAATAATAATATTAATTAATCATTAAATAATATTAATTAATAAAGAAGTCAATATTCTATCATGTCGATGGTGCAGTGGTAATGTTTTTGCAATTTATGGTTTGATCGAATAGAGACAAAATCGATATCACGGGATTTTGGGGTTGCAGATCAATTTTTTGCAAAAATAAATATTGAGGTCAGCTGATTTAAGATGGCGGGCATGTAAAATTGGGACCACGGGAATTTTAGTGTTTCTGATTACGATTTTTTTGTCAAGATGGCTGATATTTTTACCATATGATCCGAAACGACTCAAAATCGGAGTCTCGCAAATTTTGGGGTCGCAGACTACGATTTTTTGTCAATTATATATTCAAGATGACGGCTCTAAGATGGCTATTGAAATTTGTCCTTTATGGTCTAATGGGACTCAAAATATGTATCTCGCTGATCAGCAGATCACTATTTTCTTCATCAAAACAAATATTCAAAAAGGGAGCTCCAAGATGGCCGCTGAATTTTGTAATTTAAATTTCGGTTCGACTCAAAATTTGTATGTCGAGGTTTCAATGATGTTTTCGTCAAAATCATTTGCCGCTCGTGTCTTAATAAACTGGGGGTGCGCAAAAACAAAAATGAGGGGCTGAGCATTTTCTCTCCCATAAAATTTGTTATACAAATATTACTTACTAAACTTACTCACTGCTTACTAAATTTTCCTTTAATGAGTATGTAGTAGTTAAAAACTGCCCTTTTCTGATAATTCCTAACACAATTCTATCAATACTCAACATTTACTCTAGTTTATAACATACCTACTTATTAATTAAACAAAAAAGTTCGGTATTTCAAAGTCCCTATTTATGGCCAACATTGAAATTGACAGTCTAAAAAGACGAAAGACCAGTCTATTATAATGTGACTGTTGATATATCCGACAAACGTTGCTGCAGTACTGATTTGATACTTATAGTTTTTATAAATTATGAGATAACTGCCAACTTTCAAGATTTGCATAGTACCTTCTTTTTCTTGTACACGTTAGATTTAACTTTAAATCTGGCATGGGTTGTCCTAAACTTTTAATCTGAACCTTACAATTCAAGTATAGCAGTGAAAAGTGAACTTTAAAAATGTTATCCACAGAATTAATCGCGGTATCATAATTATTGTGTCCACTAACACAACCTGAAGTAATAGCCGTAGTAATTATTGCCATAATAATGTCGTGTAAACAACGAAATGATCTATTAAAATCAACCCTGCATGTGTTTCTTCTACAGCACACGGCGTATTACTTATTCGGGCGTTTTTGACGAACATAGTCGTTCATTTCGCATTGAAAATTACCATTGGGTTGGAGAGCCGAATAGAAGCACATGACCAGTGATGTTATATACGTATGTATGAGTATGTATTAATGATTGTCGGCTCTCGATAATCGATAACTAATTTTGCCTTCATAGATTCAGCAGGATTCAAGAAGAACGCAGCACTTATTACAGAACCGCAGATCCTATAGAATGTTTCATATTTTATAATTTTTAAGCTAATTTTAGTAAGCCACTATGGTAGCAAGTACTCTTATGTGCCATGCATTTTTTTACTTTTCAAAGTCCAGTGTAGGTATTGTTTGATAAATAAATTATTATTCTTCTTATGGTAGTGCAACTTATAAATTTTGGATTATAAAACTAAATCCTATGATAAACACTTCCTTGTCTACGCCGACGCTATTCACCACCATGCATTTTAGATATGGCGCGGCATTCCAGAACTTTTTATTTCCATACAGCGGCGCTCTACATTAGCGTTAGCAAGTTTTATAATTTAATATAAAGTTCGCCTATAAAACACAATGAAAAAACTACATCTATTTTAAAAGCTGCGCCAATTAGGTTTTTAAAGTTTCTAGTTTTATGAGGCAACTCTCTTTTTATTAGATCCGATACTGCTTAAAGAGAAGTAACTGAGTGCTGAATTAATTTAAATTTATTCCATAGTCAATATCATCACTATTAAGCTAGATACCTATTTTATTACCTTGGGTTATGTAGGTTAAATATTCAGTTTATCCGAAACGTGTTAATCATGGTGAGTGGACTAGAAGCAAGTGCACATCAGGAGCGGCGGGTTTTAAATATTTATATGGGTGCAGGGACCTATCTGGTTAACACAAAAAATATATTACTTAGTTTTTCATTTATCATAAATATAAAAAAAATACAAAAATCGCCACCAAGCCATCTTCTTACGCCTTGGAAATGAATGCAGTTATCTTGGATAAAATGAAACGTAAATTACGTTTCATTTAGTTTCATTAGTGATCAGTATTATTGAATTAATATTTTTAGGCCCAATTTTCACATAATATATTGACAATGGGCTATCTGCAGCGAGGATAAAAAAAGCGATTGGCTAAAGAAAACCAGCTGCGCAAACTCTGGTACAATAGAAAAATTTGTAATTTCTTCTCCTTCCACTTTCACATCTCTCTCAATTCCGAATACAACTGAAAGCGAGTTAAAAGAAATAAAAGAGATTACTGTCAAACAATTCAAGGAAAATGAAACAATTTATAAGGATACGCCAAAAAATGATGATGAGCAACCTGACAGCAGAGCCTTTAGATGTAGGTACTGAAGTTGATAGTCACCCAGCTTCCTGACAAAATTTAAATGTTGTTTCCCAACATCGGATAATAATAGAAAAAGGTCCAATGCAGGTTAAAGGCATTGATTTTCCAAAAGATGATTCTGGAAGGCATTTGGCTCATTCATATTATTATCGTATAATGTCTAATGGAGGAAAATTTGAAAGAAAATGGTTAGTTTACTCCAAAAGTACTTATGCTGGGTATTGCTTGTTATTTAAAAATTCTGATATAAACGCGGCGAATTGGTTCAAAAGCTATAGAGACTGGAAAAATATTGTTAGAAGGATGAGTCTCATGAAAGCTCTGGGAAACATATGGTCGGCTTTAATAAATAGAATGAAATAGATAACAGAATAAAAGTGGGTAAAACAATTGATGAAGAACATCGGAGAATTTTTAACCTAGAAAGGCAGTATTGGCGAGATATTTTAAAAAGAATTATTGCTATTACACAGCTATGCGGTTCACAAATGTTGCCACTTAGGGGTACTTCAAATAAGGTTGTTGAACCAGATAACGGATTTTTTTTGAAAATAATGGAATTACTTTCTAAATTTGTTTCCGTCACGAGGGAGCATTTGAGAAGAGCCTCGTCTCAATCAAACTTTACCCACTACTTAGGTAAGAATATACAAAATGATATTATAAGTCTATTAGGAAAAAAAAATCGAGATACTATAATTGAAAAAATTAAATATGTAAAATATTACAGTATTATATTAGACTACACCCCCGACGTAAGTAGTATAGAACAAATGTCTTTGGTTATTCGAAATTGGAAATATTCGCGGCCAAGTATATGATAAAGGAGCAAATATGAAAGGAGTGCACTCTGGCGCCTAAAGAAGAATTTTAAATGAAAATCCAAAAGCGGTTTTTGTTCCCTAATCCTGCCACTCCCTGAATCTTGTTGTGAATGAGGCAGCAAAAAATACAAGAGTACAAGAGTATTATTTTAGGTTTCAACTCATAGATGTACTAAAGAGTGTACTAAAGAAACATATTTCATAACTAACGATAAAGAATGTAAGCGATACAAGATGGGAAAGCCGTATCGAAGCTGCTAAGCCAATAAGGTACCAAGTTGGTGAAATATATGATGCATTAGTTGAAATTTCTCTAGACGAACAAAAAGACTGATACCAGGAACAAAAGTAGATCATAAGCATCCATAATTTCTAGTTACAAGTTTATTCGTAGCACTATAATTTGGTATGATATTTTATATAAAATAAATTTGGGATCAAAATTGCTGCAAAGTCCAAATATGGTTTTAAATGAAACTACTGCTATTCTAAAAAATATAACTTTATTTTTAAAAGAGTTTCGTTTGAATGGTTTTAATAAAATGTTATGTACGGCTAGAGAATTGCTTTGGATATGGAGATAGCACCAGAATTACAAGTGCTTGACCTCTTGGAATTCGGCGCAAGGCGAAACTTTGAATATGAGGGAGAAGATGGTATAGAAAATCCGTTAAAAGACTTTGAACTATCATTTTATAACTCCATAGTGGATATTGTTATTAATTCAGTTGAGCAGAGATTCAATCAGTTGAAATCCCATAGTCAATTTTTCGAATTTTTGTATGATATTCCTGCCCTGAAACAAATGCACTCAAAAAATATTTTGAAAAGGTGTCAGGATTTATATATTCAGCTAACTGATGACATAGATCCAAATGAATTGATTAATGAGCTTTTAACTTTGAGCGAAATAATGCAGAATAACAAATGCACAAACCCTTTAGAAGTTTTAGACTATTTGGAGAAAAACGGTCTGACCGAAAACTTTCCCAATGTAGCTGTTTCGTTAAGAATTCTTCTTACCATTCCTGTATCTGTGGGAAGTGGAGTTTTCTAAACTTAAATTAATAAAAAAATATTTACTTTCAACAATGACGCAGTACAGATTAACAGATCTCGCCATACTTACCATTAAGAACGATATATGTGTAAATATAGAATATTGATGATTTTGGCAGAAGAAAAGAAGAAAAATGCAGAAAAATTTTCTTATAAAATGATAAATATTGTTTCCTGTTTTGTAATATTTTATGTTTTATTTTTATGTATCAAACCTTGTGTTTTAATTTTAGATACGTATGTAAGTAAATATACCTATATATTTAAGTATAATAAATTTTTATTTTATGAATTACATTTAAATTCTATTCAAAGGGCGGCAATATTGGGCTTTGCCTCAGGCGCCAATAATACACGGGCCGGTCCTGAACGTAATAATACTTATTTAATAATAAGAAATAAACAGGCTACAAAAATTATTCTCAAGATGTTGAATATTGAAGGCTACGCATGTGCCCTTGTTATTTCTATCTCCATTCCTATTTATTAAAACATAAACGCTTAAACCCTAAATCCGTCATCTCAGCAATAATCGTGATGGATAAGTGGCCGAGATAATAAATCACCACAAGGTTTTTTTTAATAGTTAATTAGTTTTAACCAATTGACAGTCAGAGAGTACTTACATCATATTATACATTATTTACTCCTGGAAATAATATAAAGTAGCTAACAAATTCTTTACAAAAAGAATGTCTCAGAATATTAATAATAATTGTTATTGTTTTGGGAAATAAGGAAGAAAGTAATGTCTCGGTATTATTATGGTATAAAAGGTATGTATATAATATACCCATCACATGAATACCAATATTAAAAGGCATGTATAATTGCACGTGTAACAAAAAGATCATCAGGTGGCATTCCATGCATTTATTTTATATTTGTCCTAATTTCAGAAAATGAAAAGTATTCATAAGTATTTCATGATCAAAATTCAGTTCAAAATTCATTATTCTTTTCACTCTTATAAGTGTTCTAGTTTATCATATCGCAATTTTATTAGATAAAGTAACGACACGGGCTCTATGAACAAAAAGACCGCAAACGTATTAAATGGTTGATGTATAAAATATGAAGTTTTATTGTGTGCAGTTCCAGCCAACAGGGTCACAATGCTGTTTTAGTATGCAGCATATATTTTATTCGAGATCTGATATTTATGACCTTTGTGAGATGAAGTATAGTATATAGATGAAATATGTTGCTACGTGTTTGCACCCTGTGCATAAACAGTAGGTACTAATTTTCGTGGGTCCAATCATTTATATTTCCGGTAACTTAACACTACTTTATTACTTGCTAATGGACACTGACTAAACTTAGGTACTTATTAATAACTATAAAACACAATTCATAACTTTAGTCTTTAATCGATGTTTATTATACGCGCGTTCAACATTAACTGAACTCCTCTCCTTAGTGATTGGCAGTTGCTTGATAGTGCTATCTTCAAAAGACCTACTTATATCCGGTTATTTTGTTTCAAATAATGTCGGGCTCTAGGCTGTCCGATTTCTTGGTTGTTGCTCGACTATTAGATCTCTTTTTGTGATATTTAGGTGCTCAGGGGGTAGAGAGGATCTTATTTAATTGTTAACTTGTTAGTTTACAAATTTGTTTATTTTGCTTTGCTAGTTTTTAAAATATGTTTAGTCTTTATATTTTTTGTTATAATTTTTATTGTGTTTATCTATTATACTTAGTTGTTTTTCTCCATAATTTGTGATTATTGCAGCGGGGGTCAAGAGGTGAACATATAGTTAAAGGATGGATGCTTTTGGGGGTTGTAAGAATTTCAGGATAAGGGCCTGTTGGAGGGTGGGATTTTGGTGGTGTAATTCTGTGTACAAATCTGGGAATTAGAATGTTTTGGATGAATTCGAGTAACGCTCTGAGCTATTATTGACCTCCACCGTTAACAACCTGCTTATATATCCGAAACCGGCCGTTTATCGATGCGTCGGCAGTTTTCTAGTACGTCTAGAAAGAAGCAGGCGATTTCGATCGGCGACGAGAACTCGTAACATTACTCGCCATAGGCACGCGTAACATTGCCCCCTCCTTCGGCTTGATTTTTTTCTGAATTTCGAAACAATATCTAATCATTAATGACAAAAAATAGAGGCCAATAAGGAATTAAGACGCTCACGGGTTTTTATTGGAGGAATCGGTTCTCGCAATGGGTCATTTAAGAAGAAAACCCGACAAGAATCGGCGATTAAATGATGCGAAGAAAAACCCTCGGAGTGCTATTAAATTAGATGGTGAAAATTGGAGATATAGGTGAAAATGCACCCTTTTCAGTTTTTTCAATATATCTTGCAAACGAAGCAAAATTTCGATGTACTTTATATGAAACTTTTTGTAGATGATTGAATTTCCCATCGAAGTGGCTGATTTAAAATACTTTCCTTAGGCCGAAAATGTTGAAACAAAAAGGAAAAAGTCCAGAATTTTCGATATTAATTTTTTTTTGCTTTTTTCGTATAACTTTTTTGGGTGTGAAATGGGTATAAGATAACTTTAACTAACGAATTTTTATACTCTGTGAATATATGGTTTTCATTCTCATTTTGTTCTAAAATTATTAAATAATAATTTTTTTTACTGAAGAAAAAAAAGGTGTTTTAAGTTTTTCGGTTGATAATAAATAACTATTCAAACAAATATATGCAGCTCTTATAAAAATACTTTCATATTTTTATCACATTTTTAAATAATCGACAATGGACCGTTATTTTCGATTTGTCTAAGTATTCCTCTGATGCCTTGCTTCATCCTTTAGACGACCACAGCGTTGAGATTTCTATTTTTTCTAGATATACGGCGTCGCAATAGTTCTTCATTTTATGCTTCCTATCCGTTATTATAGACTTTCCCACTCAATATCGTCCAGAACTCTTCAATAGGGCGAACCTGGAGTAGGTTAAGGAGATTATCTTTCGGTTGATGTTTGCCTCATACCAGTCCATTCTGATTCTTGCGTAATGGCAGGAAGCAAGATCAACACAGTAGTGTTCTCAATACTAAAATATTAATCGCTTTATTAGAGGTGCATTTTTTGAATAAAATAATTATTTATGCAATAAATGCAAAAAGCCAGTGTTTATTAATAATGGGATAACACGTCGAGTGCAATAAACACTTTTTATACGAGTTACATACAATATTTTTTCTACGCTCATGTAAAAAAAACCTAAAAATGTTTAACTTAGGTGGCATTAACGTCATGTCATTAGGTAACATGTCATGATATTTATGTCAAAGCACTGTAGCAGAATGACAGATGCGTCCAATAATATTTATTATATAAGTGTTTTAGATAGCGTTTTATTCCACGCAAAAAAGTTTAAACTCGAGAGCGAAGTTTAATTTTCGTGAGTGGATAAAACGCGACTAAAACATACTATACAACGTTTTATCTACAACCACGGTCATTTATAATCAGATTTAACCAAAAAATTATTTGACATTTCTCTCTGACAGCGGCTGTAACGTCAAAAATTATTGAATTTAATTGAAGAATACTTGGAAGGTGTTGAATGGTTGCTATTGTAACAAAACGAAGATCGGGCCATTATTATTTAATTCTATCGGGCCAGGAATTTTTAAAATCATAGCAATATTCGGATAAAGGAAAACGGTAAACTAGAGAGCACCGGAGGTCCAGCTGCTAGGAAGGAATTCAAGAGGGTAATATATCACAAAATATTAGTAAAGGGCACGTACTTGAATGGCGGAACGAACTGTAACGCCGACCGGATCTTGGGTTCCTTTTCTTGTCAACGAAGAACAAAGAACCCAAAACCTGGTCAGATAGAAAGTGGCATAAGAACAAAAGGTCAAAAACGACGCGTATATATATATTGTCAAGGGGTTCAATTCCGGGAGGGACCATATATAACGGACCTAGTACATCTTAAAATAGAAAGGGAACTAATATTCAACTTAACAAAAATATCGGCAGATAAGTAATCGTACCTAATAAAAAAGAATTATTGCCTCCCCACGGCGACAAAACAAGCAAAGGGTCGAGAAAAAAACCTTTACATAGACTCGAGCAAATTCGATACGGTACGGGAATCGGATACGTTGCATTGTCTAGCGACGCCAAGATGCCGGTTCCCGGACGACAATCAGCCAAAATTGCTGAGTTATGTCACCCAAATTGCAGTAGAATATAAAAAAGGAATTGATACCGACTGATTATTCCTAGACAAAGAATTATTAAATTGTGAAATAATGTAAGCAAGGCTCAAGAACCAATCAAAAGAACCTTATCGCCTAAAGATATAGTTCTTCTGGGGGGCTTTTCTTTATTATGTAAATTAGGCAAGCCTCCCAAGTTTATAACAATATTAACGAAATTATACCTTATCCAAATGGAAGGAAATACGAAGTTTGTTAGCCGGCCACCGACGTCGCCTTCGTACGGGTAGCTATAGAATTGTAAATCATTTGGGAAAGATGTAACAATGTAAGGGGTGGAGTGAATGCCTTAAAATCCAATAGTTTGGTAGATGGAAATAAGAAAGTAACATGCCTTAAGCTGTGATTGCTTAAGTAAGAAAGTAACGTCTCCGCCTCTTGGGCAGACAGGCCCACAAAACGCAAATAGAGTCGAAATTAGGGTAATTAGTAAAATCAGTAATAATAGAAGTGTCCCTTTTGACAGAAATTCCCTCTACCAAAAATTATAAAACCGATGGAAGAGAGAGAATTAAGCAGCTCCACGTACATTCTTCTCGTGAAATCCGAGTAGTGTTCGTACGCCTTCCAGTTCTACGAATATTAGTTTGTGTTTGTGAATCGCAATAATTGTGTTAGTACGAATCTTGGTTTAACAAACCTAAATTACACAAGACTCAAATTCAAGCATCATTGTTTTATAACTTGAAGAAAAGGCAGACTCCAACCTTGGCTAGGATAGCCACAGAGTTAAATCTGTATTTCATTGTCAATTTGTTCAGGAAAGTAAATTCAGCGGACCATCCCGAAGTACCTTTAAAGAAGGAAGGTAATTGTTTAATAAACCTAGAGTCAGTCATATCAACCCATTTCGATAAATAAACTTGTCTGAAGAGATCTTTTATTACATATATTCGACCATAGTGCTATCAGCGAATAATTATTACCAGTGTCGAACAGTGTCGTTGGGTCCAAGTTCAACCCGCATCGAGGTATAGTCTTTCGGCCCATCAGACCACAAAGGGAAAGCAAACAAAGGTAAGTAAAGCCTTAAATGTTCTAGAATAACTAAGCATTCGCGAGGAACCCATGCCAGCCACCATTTCTCAGGTTCAACAATAATTATCCCTTTCGAGACTTGACATTCTAAATACCAAGGCAATCTAACCAGATCGTGAGGTTACACTATTTAGTTTCGATTGTTCATCGATTTTATTTGTAAAAATTTTTGGAGTTGGTGAAAAATGCAAGAAAGCGATTTTGTTCTAGAGAGATTTTGTTTCTTCAGGAAGCTAAAGAATCAACTCTCCAATTATTGCCTGCGAAGTCCAGGGAACTTTTATGAAAAATTATTTTCCGAATTTAATCATTGAAAAAAAAAACGGAGGTAATGGCAATAAATCATGAAGTCCTGCTATCGTATTTCTTAAATTTGAATAAGAAGTATGCAATTTAATCCATGTGGTCGAAGTACTCGATGCTGAAGGCCGTTGTAAAGCTACATAAAAACATAAGACATTGGAAAATATAGTAAGCTCCCTGCCTATCTGAAGAGTGAGTCGAGAGGGTACAAAGTGGAGAAAGCTCTGCTATTGGAAAGAGCACACGTGGAAGAATTTTTGACAAGGACTTGCGATAAAGAATATTTGATGATTAAGGTAATATCTTTTAGACATTGTAGATAATAAACTTTGAAATATTTTAGGTTGCATTAATAATGGGGGTGTCTAGTGCCTGTCTTTGCTCTCAATTGACAAATTTGAAAATCAATGATGTAGTATACAGGGGCGCATATCTGCTTGTTTCTGTACCAGATACCAAGACCGGCATGTCACGAAATTTCACAATTATGGAAGAAGGATTCTCTATAAATACTGCGGAGACGTGTAGAAAATGTCCTTACGTCCGAAGAAGTTATCCAACGACATATTCTTTTTACGATACATTAATCAAAAATCTACTTCACAACCTGTTGGAATCAACACTGTCGAAAGTTCCTTCAAGAGTTGCTTCATTTTTGTATCTGGCAAACGCAGAAACTTATATTGGCCATTGCATCAGACGGACTTGAACAACTTTACTGGCTAATAAAAGGGCTGACCTTGCAACAAGTAAACAACATGGTGGGTTCCTCTATAGTAGAAAGTTATATCGAGGATTCTATATCCAATAAGCTTGATATCGCAATGAAAAACCAAGGTACTCCTGGTACTAGTCGTTCCTTACAAGAGGAGACATCCATTGTTTCTACAGATTTATCAAAAACTTCGACAAGCCCTGTGCGTTCTAAAACCGATGACAAATGATAAAACAAATAATGAAATGTCTATTAATATAAATGTTAATGTTGATATTAATAAAAAATAAATAATTGTAATTGATTTAAGATTGTATTATTCATTATTCCACTAGTGGAATACAGTAATTTCATTATTCCACTAGTGGATAAAGTGGTACTTTAGATGCTTCATAACTGTGGATAAACCTCCAATTATAATATGCCTGTGGATAAAAATTTTATTGATCTAGAACCAGTTTTTAGCAACTAGAATCAAAGAACCAGTTTTTGCATTAAATATAGTTCAATAAAGTTTTTGCATAAACGTGGAAAAAATAATTTCAATTAAAAATAGCAAGATCATTTGTCCACTTGTATTCACCCCAGGAGAACGACTTTCTTTTTATCACTACTGTTAATGATAATATGCTCGGACTGATAAATCCATTTTTCACCAAATTCCCCCTCCGTAAATAAAAGTTAACTGCTGCTCCTCCTCTTTATCGCGATAATTGATAGTAGTTAGCGTTGTACTAAACGAGACGATGAAAAAACGCTCACGAAAAACCCCTTCGAGAGCAGTCGTTAATGCTAGAACGGTTCGCCGGGATTTTTCTTAAGATAACTTGCGTCCCCAATATTCATAATACGTTAATCACCGAAGAAGATAATAGTCGTGTTAATGCGATTCATTTTACTACCCAACCGACCGGCAATAATTCTGACTGGCGGTAAAGTCAGAAATTACCAGCGCAACTTGCAGTTAGTTTCTGGGGGGACGTGTTGCGTCTTTCGCTGAGCCGTAAATATCGAGATTCATGAATATTGCAATGCCATGAATATGAACGTTGAACGGATATGTTTCATGATTTGTTCTAAAAGGAAACGGATACTTGGACATATACATAAAATATGACTGCTGTAGATTTAAACCAAAACGTGGATATAAATATAATATAGAGGAATCGGGCTTCCGATGCCAGATAATTTTTGTATTGCAGTCAACCAGATAAGGAACCAGATTTCAGGCGCAGATATAAACTGATCCACAAAATAAATGATACACGGCCAAATATACCCTAATTTTGGAGGTGAGTAAATTTCGATTGCTGACGATTGTTTCCCATTTAATTAACATGGGAAAATCGACGTTTTTACTCAAACATGAATACCTGGTAGATTTTTTTTTTCTAAAAATTTCTGATAGCAGCATTTTATAGAGAAATAAATTTCCTACAAAAGAGGTCCTTAGTACTAAATTCGTGAATTTATTATTTTCAAAGATATGCTCGTTTAAACATTCTCTTAAAAATCGGATTTCATTCAATTAATTTTACGTTATATCTTATAGTTATATCTAAATTTTTTTGGACTGCCGATTGATATTTGAGATTTGATTTGATTTGAGATTGGCGGGGGCTCTGCCCTTTGACGTATAGGCCTCAGTATGGGCCCGTCACGTCCCGCCTTTCGAGAGCTATACCAGTCCAGTTGCCTTAATAAAGCCAACGAGGCGGCTGGGACATACCTCTCTAAAGTCCCTGGGCATCAGTATCAATCAGTTGTCCCAGGTATTGCATACGTGTATGCAGGAAAGCGGGGCAATTCATCAGAACATGCCCTGCTGTCTCCTCATCTTCCAAGCATCCCCTACACTCAGGGTCTTCCACAAGACCCATTATGTAAAGGTGTCGTCTTAGGTGGCAGTGACCGGTCAGTAGGCCTGTCACTGTTCTTAAGTAACATCTGCTTAATTTCAGCAGCTGTCTGGTCCTCCCAGCGTCGAGACCAGATATGAGTTCTTTAGCCTGTCTCATGCCTGGAGCAGTTGTCCAACAATGTTGAAACATTTGTTGGGCTAAAGTCTTCATTGAGAGAACCGCTGTGCTTCTGGAGATCCCTACGAAGGGTTCAGGCCCAGTAGGTGTCTCTAAAAGTGCCTAATTTGGCTAGTTGATCGGCCTTCTCGTTTCCCGGTACACCAGCATGTCCTGGGACCCAGACAAGGCGTAAATTATTCCTCTGAGAGAGCGTCTCGAGAACGGTCTTGCATTCCAGAACCAGTTTTGAGCGCACTTCAACGGCACTAAGTGCCAAGATGGCAGCTCTACTGTCGGAGCATATATTGATTCTACCAGTTCTTTGTGGGCCAGCTAGCAGCTCCAGCCCACAGGATAGAATCGCAAATACCTCGGCCTGGAAGACAGTAGCATGTGCACCCAGAGCAAAGTATTTACTTATTTGTTCCGAGTCAGAAAAGACTCCGGCACCCGACATTCCATCCGCCCTGGATCCATCCGTATACCAGTTGGTTCCGTTGCGGATTGCCATCGGGGTGTTCTCTATCCCCCACTCCTCGCGGTCAGGGATTACGAGCTCCAGGAAGTTCGAGGGATATAGTTTAGTGGGAATATGATCACCACTCATGAGTAGAACCGGGCATCGTTCGGTGGCCCAGTTCCACATGCGAGAGTGCCCGAAGGAGCACACCTGTCACTGGTCTAGCGTGCGCAGTCTATATACCGCACGCATGGCTTCCAATTTAATGAATATTTGTAGTGGCATGAGATTTAATAGCACCTCCAGAGCTCTGGTGGGAGCCGTTCTCAATGCTCCAGTCATCCCTAAACACGCAAGTTAAAATTGGTCTAACAATAGTGCAGTAGAGCCAGTGGAGAACCTTGGGATTAAGACCCCAGCTTCCACCAAAGGCCCTCCTACACGTCCACAGTGCACACGTTGCTTTCCTGATTTTGCATGATATGTGATCATGCCAAGACAGCATCAAGGTGAACACCTAGATATTTCACCGTCTGGTGGTAGGTGAGTACCACACCAGAGAGAGTAATCTCTGGTCGATTTTCTTGGTTCCTCTTTTTGCTGAATAGCATAAGCTGAGCTTTCTTAGGGTTTATTCTTAGGCCAGCTATTTGGCACCAGTTCTCAACTATTCTTATGGCCCTAGCCATAGGGCCACGCAAATTGTCCCTGGTTCCACTGCATAGGATGACCAAGTCATTTGCATAGGCCTGTGCATACAGACCAGCGTCATTTAATTCCCACAGTAGGCTGTCCACTACAAGGCTCCGTAGTAGGGGGGAGAGAACCCCTCCCTGAGGGCAGCCCCGACTAGCAACCACTGTGTGTTTATGACCATGTATTTCTGCTTGGATGCTCCTTTGCGAAAGCATGAATCGAATCCAACCCAATAGGGAAGGCTCCACATCACGCTGAGCTAAGGAGCGATGAATGACATCAAAGGGGGTGTTGTCGAACGCTCCTTTTATGTCTAGGAAGGCACCAAGTGACTCTCGTTTATTTTTGAGTGTCCCTTCTATCTTGCGAACAAGGTGGTGTAATGCTGTTTCAGTCGATTTACCATTCTGGTAAGCGTACTGATGTGCGTGGAGAGGCCGCATTGCAAGTTGTTCCTCCTTTAGGTATCGGTCAATAAGCCTTTCCAGTGTCTTCAATAGAAAACTCGTAAGACTTATTGGCCTAAATAACTTTGGGTCGGTGTACTTCCTGTTTTTGGGATAAACACAACTTTCACTTCCCTCCATAACGAGGGAACATAGCTCCGCGCCAAGCAGGATCTGAATATCCTGAACGAGGATCTGAATATCCTGAGGCCGATTGATATTATTATTTGACATTTAAATTTTGTGCTTCAAAAAGTATAAAGTAGAAGGTGACTGATGAAAATAGGGGAGAGTAGGAGACAAAAACTTGATTTAATTGTTATGATATTTAGTTACTTCACCTAAATACATCGATTTTCTGTTACGTATTGAAACTCTTCTGACTTTTCTAGTTTCTCTTTTGTTTGTTCATTCGCTTCTCTTGAAATTCTCTGAATTTATACTCGAGACAACATTACGGAGAATTAAAATAATTAAAGATTAAAAACTGTATTGAACCAGATTTAACAGTTGCGAAAACAAAAATAATTTATTATGAATAAAAATTTGCTTAATTATAACTATTGATTATTAATTTAATAATAATTAAGCGCCAATCACAGATTTTAATAATTGTTTAACAAAAAATGAAGAACAAACTCAATGTTTGTTACAAGTAGTGAAAGACCATCGCCAAAAACATCCTACTTATAATAAAAAAAATATTTATAAAAAATATTGTACATTTGTTTAAATTTAAAAAGTTCATTGAAAAAACATATTTTATTTCACATAAAAATAATTGTTATTTTAATGCAAGATAGATTTCTTATTTTTTCTCTAATGAAAATCAAAAAATGCTGTAATTTATATGTTGGTTTAAAATTTTTGGAAGCCGTTTTACCCCACTAAGCTAACTAAGAAAAATGAAGAAATTCTTCTTGCCTCAATGATTTGTAATACCCTCCTGTCCTCTAGCATAAAAAATATTTTTTATATTGGACTTATACGTTTTAAAATAGATATAGTTTTCCTTAAAATTAATGAATGAAATCCTAAATTTTTAAGAGAATTTTTAAACGAGCATATCTTTGAAAATAATGAATTCAAGGATTTGGTACTAAGGACCTTTCTTGTAGGAAATGTAATTATTTATAAAATGCTACCGTCAGAAATTATTATTAAGAAATTTTCTCACAGATATTCATGTTTGAGTAAAAACGTCGTTTCTCCCATAATTAAATGGGAAACCAACTCGGTTTGCGCCGTGCACAGGTTTGATCTAGAAAGCTGAAATTTTGGGAGAAATTTTTTTTAGGTCCAATGTTAAAACATTAGCCAATGGGGCTGAGAAAAAAAAAGAAAAAAAAAACACCCTAATCGAGCACACCGAGCAGCTTTTGAAAAATATTCTAAAAAGAAAATGGGACAAGGTAAAGCCCATCACTATTTTGTCCTGTTCTTTGAACATAAGAAAACGATTTTCTTAGAAGTGTAAAATTCGAATAAGAAACACGAACGCGCCTTAATCGTACGTATTACAATAAAGCTCTACAATTCTTCAGATTTCTCGCTTAGGCAATGAATTTGCCATAAATTGAAATCGTACTGTAATACCGTTAACAATAATCATGATTATATATTACCTTGCTACAACAACCAATACCACGAAATAAACGAATTAAATGTATGTTTATCCACGCATAATATATACACCCGTATTTAAAGTCTAATTCTGGCATTTTAAATGTATTTCGACTTTGAATAATAGCTAGCGAGAATAACATGGAAACGGTTTCATTGTTATGTTGCCTCTTGCGTTTACTGGAAATATAAATGAACCTCTGTGTAAATTATTCAAAATATAATAATATTTTGATGCTGTGAATTCTGAACGGATTATAGGATCACGTCGAGTAATTTCCGTCCTGATATGTTTAATATTACAGAGAAATAGAAGGAGCGGCAACATTTCCCTCGATGTTCGGTTCGGCTACGCTGCGCTGATCTGCACAGGAAATTGTTTCAGCTTTTCGGAATGTTTGGTGATGCATGTTCCGCGATAGAAACATTTGGCATATCCAAACATGAGTATAAATACTTATCACTATTGCATATACTAGTATTATTATGTATAGCATTATTTGCAACTACAAAAATCAAGGCGCTATTGGTTGGCAAGAAATAATATGAGGCATATTATGATTAACCTTTGAGACGCTCTTAGATTTTAACACGTAATTCAATTTACTTATTAGAATTATCTGTCACTTTTTGAGCGATTTCTTTTGTCCATATGGAGTTAGTATTAACTTTCTAATCTCCAATTTTTGTCTGGTGTCAGGAAAAACCGAGCGGTCATTACATTATCTATATTTTATCATTTATTTCAGAAACAATCAAACTGCACACATATCAGGATCTACTGTATTATATTTTAACCATTTGCTATCACAGCAAGTTTTGTCCCCTCCTTAGTTGGTTTTGTTAAATACTGAATTGTATTCAATTCGGTTATAGCGTGGTGTCTTGTGTTCGAAAGTAGTATATAGTGGTGCTTGTATATAAAGGTGTCTTGTGTTCGAAAAATCCGTGCCGTGGCCATTTTGGTGAAGGAAATGTATATTGTGTCTTAAATTGTTTATAATATATAGACCCTCCAACATCAAGTCTACGGCATTTTTCCTATTTTTACTGGGTCAAAATCGCATGAAACAAAAATAATGTTTCAAATTCAAATATTGCGTTTTATCCCGAAAATATATATTTCAGTCGTGGTTAATACATATCGCAATATTATTTAAAGGCGACTTAAGGTCATAGGAAGACTTACAGGCATTACGCAAAATGCTCAAGCATTAACG
This sequence comes from Tetropium fuscum, assembly GCA_964058915.1. Classification (NCBI taxonomy): domain Eukaryota; kingdom Metazoa; phylum Arthropoda; class Insecta; order Coleoptera; family Cerambycidae; genus Tetropium; species Tetropium fuscum. The sequence goes on along the minus strand of CAXKVY010000581.1, from coordinate 73,659 downwards.
TAGTTTTTTTATGTGCCCCAGAATTGGAAAGAATTGCATATGAATCTCAAAACAACCTTTTTGTGATCAATCATACAATTGTGAAAAATAAACATCATTTACGGCAATCTGCAAATAAAAGGCACCATCAGAATATAGATAAATTTCTTACCACTATAAAATCAAATGTTAATCCTTCCACGTACGAAGAAAATAATTCGGTCTATTTATCAAATGCAATAGTTTTCTCAAAAGATATTCAAAATGTGTAGACAAAATTGGTGACCAATTTCACCAATTTTGTCTATACGTCCTATGAAAATTTCATTCAAAATAGAATAGTTGTCGGTTCTGAAGGCAGTATCTGGGATTTAATGAATAAAAATAATTGATAGTTATGCAGAAAGAAACTAACAATATGAAGTAAAGCAACCACTCTTGAAATAAAAGAGAACCAATCTCTATTCACACGAATTCTTATTGTTACACGTATGCGAGAAATTGTGGTCTCAAAATGATGAGGTTAGCTCCGGATAATTTTTCAGAAGATGTACATGTAGCAGTTGTTGATACTATAGCTGATCTCCAGAACTTAATTATAGACAATTTGACAAGTTTTAGTGACGTAGCTACAAAGTTTTGCAACCAATTATTTGGGAAATAAAAGGACTATACAGAACTACAGTACATACATACAAAACAGACTCTTAAAAACCTGACCAGAGACAAAGAAAAGCAATTAAGGTACGATGTCACATACATATATCACCCTCGATGAAAATTTAAAAAATCCTATGAGAAATTTTTGTCTCACAGTGACACAAAAATGGAACTTGACTATTTGCCCAAACTGTTAATATGTTTTGTAAAAGATAAAGAACTTGGAGTGGTTGTTACGCTAAAAGCAGAAATTCTATTGTCTTTTGCTGTAGATTATTCTGATTTAACTTGCGATCTTGAGGAAGCTGATACAAAAAAATACTACGTCATGTATCGTATCCACCGCATGGGGATACGCGCAGCGAAGACGCACCTCAAGAGGATCCAAACAGTGGAAACATAGCGCCTCGGGCTGCAGTAGGTGTCCCTTAGTATGTGACCAACGAGGTCATGCGAAGGGATCTGAAGTACAAGACGGCCACCGAGATGATCGAGGACTACGCCAAGAATCTCTACGTCATCGTACAGGACCACGGGAATCCGCTGATCCGGCTGGCCACGGACTACGATCCAGAGGAAGCCGGATCTCAGAAGCGGCTCAAGACCTAGATCCTGGACAACGAGTAATCCTGGACTGCCCTGCAAAACCATATATCCTTACCGTACCTGACGGAGCCAGCGAGCTGATAGCTGATCATCTCGCGAGCTTCGTCATTCTGAGCTACAATGCTCATATTGCTCATCCTCCCATACTAAACGGAATGCCGCCCAGCCGGGTTCTAGCAAGCCCGGCGGGAGGCAAGAAGGATCCCTCAAACACCCGAAGCGACACCCCCTATATATTAGGGGTAAAGTGCGATGGTACCGCTCGGCCCCCTCCTATCGAGGTCACATCTTTAGCCGAGAAAATTGGCGGCTATCGACTGCTGAAAAAAAAACTAAATAATTCAGCCTTAACTAAATAATAAAAAGATGCAGTTTTTTTACACATTGGGGGCGTTGTGCCACTCCCTTGGAACTACTATCAGGGCTAATCATCTCGGATGATACTTAATTAGGCCCTCCACAACATTATCTCAAAAAATAGGCTTTAACTAAATCATCACTGAAAAATCTCACTTGCTTTCCTACTATAAATGACCACCAAATATCAAAGAAGCCGACAATATTGTCACTTCTGGTTGGTTTATTTATGTCTCTCGTTGGTCTAATTATGTCTAATTAAGTAGTTTCTATTATAATCTAATGAAAATTGCCTATACATATATTACACAATTCTAGATGATTTGCATAGTGAAATATTATCGGTTTATAGAATATTGACAGAGAACACTACCTCTGTCAATACTCTATAAACCGATGATATTTCACTATGCAAATCATCTAGAATTGTGTAATATATGTATAGGCAGTTTTCATTAGATTATAATAGAAACTACTTAATTAGACATAATGGATAAATTATCAAGAAAAACTAGACGAGAATGGAAACAGAGCTAATATGATTAATGATAGTTTTTATAGAAGTACGATAAACGACACGACATATCCTCATTTTCAAATAACTACCGTTTTTTTGGCTTTCCTCGAATTAGGTCAACACGAATAACTCCAATTATTCAAATAAATATATCATCCTTACTGCTGATGACAGATGGATAATTTTAATTCTTTATACTAATTCCGTAATAATGTTTAATAATGCGTTGGCGCTATTAAGAAGAATAAAGGAGTGGATTTAAAAAATTATGTCTGCAAAAATTATAAGGTCAGAATTTTGTATATAACTACCAGATCAAGACTCGGCGAATTACGCGTCGTTTACATAAACCTATATAGGTGGACCTATGGTATTAGTTTTAAAGTATCCAATGATAATCAGTTTGATATATAAGGCAAACGTTTAAAGATTATGGAGTATCTTAAAGAGGAAAAATATACTTTATTCTTGATGTATGGGAATGACTGCAAACGATATTCTTACAAAAGCTGTATCACAAAAGTAGTTTCAGACATCTTTTTTCAAACTGCTATATATCCATCGATATTTGACATAGAGATTTGGAAGCATTATAGTAAATATAGTTGTTCATTTTCAGATCTAAATAAAAATAGTAAATTATTTTTTAGAATTGTCTTTTTTGCAAAATAATCAAATTTTCCGAAACTGCCCCATGATGGGACACTTTCGGCCAAGATTAATTTTGAAAGAACTGCTTTTTTTTAAGCAAATTTATTAGGCAGCAAGGAATACAAAATTAGTTTTTCTAACATTACGGAACATCGTACCAAAAAAATGATATTAAATTGAAGATAGGATGCCACTCTTGATGTTCCTGGAGTTGTCGAGGGCTCGGGCAACTTTTCTACATCTTTTCTTTCAACACTGGAAATGTCTTTCAACCTGCTGAATTATAAATCCGTGCGTATACCTTATTAAAAAAGTTACTTCAAATTCGCCATTTTCTAATACTTCTCAACTACTCTTCAAACATATTGTACAATTCGTTTTTTTTGTTACAAACTTCACTCATAGTCATCCTTTAGGATTTTTTCATCGTCTAAAAGTTCAAAAGAATCTGACGATGAAATATCATTCAGAACCACTTTAGTCTTTTGTTGTTCTTACTGTCTGCAATTTTGTGTTTTTGTTGATGTAATGCCACCAATTTTCTCTTAGTATGAGTTTTTTCAAATTGGACTGTCTTATTCTTTTCAATTCTTCAATTCTGTTTTTTCAGCTGTGGTGGTGTAGATTCTTGATTTCCCTACTCTAGATTGTCTCCTGGCCTTTCTAAGACAAACCTTAGGTAATGGCTCTACATCGATTGGTTTTTACAGTAGTTAAAATAGAAAGTTTTTCATCTTGGGTTTCGTAGCTTCATTTACAATTTCTTTCAAAAAATCTGACTATTTTTTAGGCTATGGCTTTGGGGAGACTTTTGCACTTCATTATCAAAATTGGGCTTCACAATAATACTTGTATCAACGATTATTACATTATCGCACATTATCGCTGTTAAGCGAACTTATCGGTGATAAGACGATCCATAGCGAACGAGGCGCAGAAATCATCATCTGTGTATATGAGTTAATAGGACATAACCCAAGGGTCTTGAATCTACTAATGATATTGCAAGGAGTGAAGTCCCGCAGATATGCCTGAGCAATTTAGCGACAATATAAATGGTAATAGGTTTGCCAGGGTCAGTATGGACTCATTGAAAGATGCCTTGCACTTTGGTAAGATTGGTAAGGACCAAACATTGCTCCAGGGGTCGCACCTGTAAGAGTCCTGTGAATCTGTGACGAGGAGTAATATGAGATAGCGATGACTGTAATTACAAGTGACAAGGGGGACTTTCAAGCATGTAATGTGGGGCAGATTCGGACAGCGTCTGAACCTGCTCCACATCAATTGCCCGGACCTGCCCCTGCACACAATTGAGTTTTTTTGCTACAACTACAAACACGTGAAACTGTTATACTTTTATGAGGTTAGATACATAGAAATCAACCCTCTTCTTAGTGAAACTCTTAATTCTTACCTGAGTTTCAAAACTTGAGGTGTAGGACGTTACTACTACACACGTCAAACTTATATCACAACTTAGGCTAAGCATATTAGGAAAAAGAAAGGCAAATAGGGGAAAGTTTTGCCATAGCCGTAATTTTCTCAACCTTTATGTTTTTTGGGTCGCTGAACATGAATCTGAAAGTTGCTTACAGAAATTTTGCCCGGAATCCCTTTTTTGCAAGAAAGGAAAATCTTTCTGCCGCTAGAGCGCGATGGAAAATGGTCGAAATCCAAAAAAGTGACAAATGCGATTTATGGCACTTTACGTCCGATTTCCGTGGATCCAACCCATGTTTACCATGTATGCTCACACAGTTTTGAAAATAAAGAAAATACTGCAGATAAATGAATAAAATAAACATATAATGGCACCACAAATTCATACATGAAAAAGTACGTAGACCAAGGAATAGGGAAATTTAGAAAAAAAAATGTGTACAGTAAATAAAAACTAGAATCAGTACTTAGTAGCTACAACTTGTAGGTGGTGACTTTATGTTACTGTACAGTTTCAGGTAGGCCTCAGTTTCCTGAAAAGCGCAAATAGTATTAGATGGATTCATTGAGTGATAGTGGTGGTAAGGAATTTTCAGATTATTTCAATGCCTATTTAGTTTTGAAAAAGGCAATTTTCTTCGGTGTCAGGGAAAACGCCACGCTCGTCTTAAATCGTTACGCTGGTATCTTTTATACCTTTCTTCTTTCGAAGAGAAATATAGTCAGAGTCATCTGTAAAGAACAGAGAGGATGCAATTATAGTAGATTACTAAAGCTATTGAATATTAAACATGAACGATTCCTTAATATGTACCATTGTACAAATAACTTTAGTAATCTAAAATAATTCCTTCCTATCTGTTCTTTGCACATGACCCTGACTATGTTCCTCTTAGAAATAAGAAAGGGCTATAAACAAACGAAATACGTCTAAATCCGAGTTTAATTACGGAGCACATGATCGCGAATTGCTCGTGATATACCTCGCAGTGAAACACTTCTGGCATATGGTGGAACACGAACATTCAGCACATATACAGACCACAAACAAATTACATATGCTTTTCAAAAGAAAAACCAAGAGCTCACGCTGACAAATCTGTCACCTGGACTTCATTAGTCAATTCTCCACGGATATTCGTCATATTTCATGAGAAAACAAACATGGTAGCAGATTACTTGTCTCGCATCGAAGAAGCCGAGACTGTCATCGTCTATATAGCCCTAGCATCAGCACAAAAGGAACACAAAAGGAACACACAAGGAACTCCTGAAAGTATTGTTAGACCAGTCAACCAATAGGTCAACCTGACCTTTCGACCCTTCATCAGCCAGGAATTCCGGAGGGCTGGATGCGACACTGTTCACAGACTTTCACATCTTGGAATTAACGCGACGGTCAAACTCGTAACTCAGCGTTACGGATGGCCGTCAGTTAAAACGCGCAGCTGTCTCCAATGCCAATGGTCCAAAGTATCACACCATGTTTCGGCACCCATTAACTTAAGTTCGCACCTCCGTCAGCCCGTTAGGACCATGTTCACTTGGGTATAGTCATCATGCCGCCTTCTGAGGGATTTCGATATTGTCTCACCATGGTGGATCACTACACACGATGGTCGGAAGCGGTACCAATGGAAAACCAGGAGGCATGAGCGATCTACGTTAACTGGATGGCGCGATTTAAAACCCCGTTAAAAGTTACCTTACCGATCAATGTAAGCAATTTTAGTCACATCTTTTCAAACACTTGAACCGTTTAATAGGTACAACTCATCTTCGAACAAAGGCTTATCTCCGCTTCTTACAAAGAAGGTATATAAGGGACATCAGCAGATATGGTGTATGGTCACAAGCAATACCGCAGAATTCGTGAAAGGGCTTCAGCAACATTTACAAAACTTAAGCCCAATGGATGATCCCGGTACGGTACAAGTAAAAACTCGGTCTTATTAGCTTATTAAGACTTATTAGCAAGACTTATTAGCTACCGAGCAATTTTCGTACGTCATGATAGCCCTAAACAACCGTGGTAACATCCGTATGATGGCCTCTATAGAGTAATCAAACGCTCGGAGAAAACATTTGTGGTACACATAAATGGTCGTGACTTACAATATCTATCGAAAGACTTAAACCAGCCTACGCCATGACAGCTGTTCCAGATGACCCTCACGCCATTTTATTGTCCCCAGATAATATTAGCATGGACACAAATTTCCCAGAGACCAACACGGATAACCATGCCAACCAAAATACACAACCAAATCAGGAAGACACTGTTCACTTCCCAGACAGTGTACAAGTCGAAAGATCACAGATAATAAGCAGAGTGCTGTGGGAAAAATGTCTCCTAACACTTTTTCGAGTTTTTTTCTAGTCGCATGACTATCGGTGAAAAGTCACACCATAGTTGTTTAAGGAAACATCAAATATTGTAGATATGTATGTATTGTGAATATTATAAACTATAATGTCTTAAATAATAAATAATTATTATATATTTATTATCCTTTAATTATTTCTACATTAACCCCAAGTTCGTAAAGATCGTCGTATTAAATATCTCGCCCAAATAGCTACCTATCTAATTTAACAAAATCCATTCATTTAAATCCTCTCATTTAAACGCCATCGCTTAATAGCTCTATAATCATTAGGTTTTTCCTAATTTCTTGAATGCTATCGTGCCCTAGCACCCAGTATCATTAAGATAATTACTAATGAATGACCTTACCATGTCGAATGTATATATCGTCGGTCGAATTTATCATCGATATATCGGAGCGCTTCTGGTGAAAGTCCTGCGCGAGTTATTGCGTTTTACTCCAATGTTCGGACGCGTTTTAAACCATTTTCACGTACAAGTAGAATATACAAATTTTAGATAATGTTTTTGTTTCCAAAACCGCTGTAAAAATTACGATCGGACCACGGTACGAGCAGGGCTGATTACCTGCATAAAAGGCAAAAAAAAAATTTACTGGCAATTGTAGGAAAACTATCCGTCCGACAGATCCAGGTTTTTGCACAAATAATTTACATGTTTAAAGTTACTCTTACGCGTAATACGGACGCCGTAGTAAAATTGTAAAAGTTACGATTTTACAATATAACGCCCCTTTTTGCGAGTTGTCCCGTTTTCTCGGCTGAAAATGCAGCTGGAGGGTTCCGATATGCCTCTATTTGTAGGTTCTTCAATTATCTACAACATTTGTATCATAGACAAAACGATTGCACTTGTAGTTAAGACCTCAAAAACGATTTTTTTGCATTTTTTACAGTTTTTCGGATGACATTTTGTCATAAACAAATGGCTGTTTAATTTGTATACGATTTCATCTATGTATTATACCTCAAAACTCTGTACAGTTCGTTACCTGTTATTTTTTAATACCCTTAAAAACCCCTTTAGCTTGGCCTATAAGATGAGATAATCTCTACAGCGGAATGTTCGCAACCTTAATATTTAATTTTAGCACAAATTAATCCATGATTTAGAGTGTCATATGCCTTAGAGAAATCCAGAACACTAACCAACCGTCCAATGCGTCCAAAAGATCATTGGTAACAGTCAAAGCTCTTGCTGTACTAGCCCTCTATAAATACATTTCATTTTGTGAATCAGGCAACATTTTATTTAGTATAAAATAATCATAAAACACACTTTTCAACCACTTGGGAAATTGCTGTTAAAATAGTTATTACCCTTAAGTCTGAAAAAGTCAAAGGATTATTATTTTTAAGTATAGGCTTACCAATTTCTGTTATCCATGAGTACGGGAAGCATTTCGCTTCAATACAACAATTTATAGTGTGTGTTATGCACTAATCAATAAAAGGACTACAATTTTAAGCATTGTACAAGATATACCATGAATTGCAGTACTCTCACTGTTCAAAATTAGATTCGCACAGTCAATAAGAGAGAATGAGAGAGAAAGTCGGTAGAAAGAATTTAAACGATTAAGATCGTTTAAATTATTCGAATAATACTTAATTAAGTTGTCACAATTAATTATTACTAACATTATGAACAAAAGAGGAAAAATAATTATTAATTTCATCACGATTGGATAAGTCGTCTGGAATATTGAGTTTATTAGAGAAAAATTTAAATCTTTAAGAACATCCGAATGGTTTTAGGATATTTTCTTAAGGAGACTGTAATTAAATTACTGCTTGCAATTAAATGTAAAAATATGTCATTGTGACGTAAAATGAAATGTCCCTGGTATTGTTATGGGCCCCTGAAACAGCGCCACGCAACGCTTCGGAAGGTTACTATAGTGTTTTCGTTCAATATACAAACTAGAGCAAAAAATTGCGGCATTTTACAAAGAAAACCCGTACCAATTACTATAGAAGCGGTAAATCACATCACTATGCGATACAAAAGTATATTTAGTGTTAAATTGTATACCGCTACAATTTCTTGTGAATTCTGCAGTCCGCGGCTTACCGTATCGGTCGCTATCCCTCTTCAACTCGTATAAATCCCATATCCCTTCTCGCTCACTTAGAAGACACCTGCCTCAACAAGACGGCGGTTTATTGTTTTACTGCTTGCTTTACTGCTCAGTGGCGTATCATCATGCGCAACCAAGGTGAAGTGAGTTCAAAAGATGTCTTATTTTGTCATATTCATATATGAGCAAAACTTTAAGCCGAAACATTATTTAGTTTTGAATATATTTAAAATATATTGAGAAATTTTTGCATGCTGCGTGTACAACTTAGTGCTCAATTTAGCCAAAAACAATTTAAAATAAAAGAAAGAAATTATAATAATTGCGCGCTCCACTGAGCACCGCATTCCATTAGTTTGCATATTAGACGAAAGCACTATACTCCCTAATGAGTAGGCAACAGTTTATACTTTATGAACTGGTTGCAGCGCCATCTATCAAATGCAAATGACTCCTTATTTTACTCCCTTATGAGTAACCAACCCAAAATAACAGAGTTGGTATCATCTGCGCCTTCTTTGTTTGGGAAGGATTACTAACATATGACGCCATGACAGGCTCGCTATTGATGTTAAGTAGGAAAAGCGAGGAATATAAGGATAATAATTATTGTTTATTAACTGTGTGTAGCGTGATGATTTGTTTTCAGTGTATATGGCTAAGTAGCAAACTCTCCTTAAATTTATGATACTATTTCTAACACTAAAAATACTTGAGAAACTAGTATAAATAAATCCAGATTAATACTGTTCCGTTATCGCCATCTGAAGGTACTATAATCATTTCGGCTGCCATAAAAATAACTTGTAGATATTTTAGTAGGTCTCATACATCGCTGTTATGGGAGCGGTCTTTATTACTCCACGCAGTTTATTCGGTTGTCGTTGAGCGCTATATGAAAACCACCCCCGGCAGAAACTGGAATTTTTATTAACAGGGACGCAATCCCCGCCTAAAATCGTATATAATAGAATTTTTGTCTGCACAATAGGGAAATTTTACATATTTGAAATACTGAAGTTTTTTTATTTATATTGCTGAACCCTTATCTGTTATATTGTTAAAATGTTGTGGACATTCTATTTGTCATTTATTGGTAGTGTAATGTTCTACAATGCCATTTGTTTCGAAATATATGGATCATGTTTTTAATGTAATATCATATTACTGCATCAGTATCAGCGTTAAATTTTAATTAAAATACCTACATTAGCTGCTATTTTAACTTTTCGTTTTATTTTCGTTGTTGCATCATCTATTAGACTGAGTCTTGTTCATTTTAGATGTCATCATTTAGACTCACGGAGGCTCATTGCCGTTACAAAATTTAAAACAATAATAATAACAATACATTGCCTTTATAAAAAATTGTATAGCCTTTCAGGCATAGTGGATCTACTATGAAACTATCGTTAATAAATCCCATACATTTTTTCACAGTGGTATCTAGGACCCAGTAGACGAACTAACATAATAGAATCGAAACTTATATCAGGAGGGACATATTAGAGGTACACAATTTTTTCACTATTTCGTGTTTTGTGACAGTAAGTAGGTGCGATTGTTGTGGCAATTGTTTTATTGTTTTTGATATGTAAACATCTATTATGGCGATATGAGGGTGAATTTCGGGAAATGGGACGGAAGTGTGAAAGCAGATTGTGAAAGCATTATAGTAGAGTGTGAAAGCATTATAACCCATCAATTATCATGCACAGGTACCTACTAAAATAATTCAGCTGCTCCCTGATAGATGGCGCTTACAGCGCCAACCTCCATGGTGTGTGTGTTGTGTTGCTTACTTTATTAAAAAAGTCCTGATGTGAGTATCGAACCAGTGATCCCTGGTTTATAAAGCAGGGCTTGCAATGCTGCACCATCATATGACTGCTATATAATTTGTTAAATCTTGTATACTTAGTGCTTTGGTAGGGCAACGGTTAGCGTGCACATGATGCAAGTGCAAGTACAATGGACTCAGGGCCCGTGTGGCAGTTAGGTAAATATTAGGGTGTAGGTGGAATATTGTCATGACATGATAATATGTTGCAATATAGTAGCTAGACCACTGGTAGTTGAATGGTTGGTTGTATTTGTTGGCGTTGGCACAATACAATCATCAAGTAGTGTATTCTTAAATATGTTTGTCAATGTATAAATTGTACTTGATATCTATTTCAAGACATTAAAAGCTCGGTTGGTGATAAATAATTCACAACATAGTGTAATAGGATTCGTGTAGAAGTTTCAAATTATGTCCTCTGAGATTATCGTCGTTAGTTAAAAGGCGGAGGTCATTAATATTTAATGAATGTGTCGCTTAATACTATATTTTGTTATAAGATGGCCTTGCTTTAGTCTATCGATAGCTGAACTTAAATCTGATGATAATATATTCTAGTTACTGGCATTATAATTTTATTCAACGCCCTATAGTCAACGCATAACCATTTTTCGCATTCTCTTCTGTACCAATAGAATACAGTTAATTATATATACTTTGTTGACGCTCTTTATCTGAAACTGTCTTGGTCTAAAAGCTACAGGTTTATCAGAGGTAAGGGTTATTTAATTTCAGTTATATTTGTTATTTGTATTTTTGTCAATGTGCCAGCATTACCAAGATATCAATTGAACAATTGATTTAATACATTTAAAAACTGTTTCTGGCATCCGGATTTCCTAAACCTACATTGACTCGTCCATCACAATTACTGGTGCGATGAAGGATTTAGAGTTTGTGTTTATGTTTTAAAAAATAGGAATGCAGATAGAAATAACAAGGGCACATACATAGCCTTCAATATACAGTCTTATGAGAATCGTTTTTGTAGCTAGTTCGTTTCTTATTATTAAATAAGTATTATTACGTTCTTATCCATTAGTGTTTAATTTCCCTTCTGTTTGTTTTCAGTTATGTTATATTGTCTTGGCTGTATTTGTTTAAATACATAAATAAATATGTTTACTCCTACATATACCAGTGAGGACGTGTTTCATTTTATCCATGATAAATGCTTTCATTTCCAATGTGTAAGAAGATTGTTTGGTGGAGATTTATGTATTTTTGTTTATTTTTAGCCAGTTGAGATTGCTAATTTAGAGAGAAACGTGATCAAATTTTCATTCTGCAAATAAATCTACAACTATTTTGAATTTTTTGTAATCGGTTTTGGCCCTATTTATCTAGACATGAAAAATAAACAATATTGCAGTACCTAATTTAATAAAGTTACGATACACATTTTTTTTACGAAATTTAAAATGAAAACATTATTACGTATATACAGGGTACATCACGGTGAGTGGCCTATTAGACGTTTCTGGGAAGCCACATATACTTTGGAACTGAAAATTTGCAATGTATGAAAATATTCAATGAAAATATTGCCGTGTATGTGCCACTTCCGATTATACCGGAAGTCGGCAACAACTTCCTTATTTTAAATGGCATGCTCTACCTTTCGACCCATATGTAGGTTGGTACAGCTAAATTGGACGATTCTTGAGTTATTTAAAGATATTTAAAAATATTGTTGAATTAAAATTAACATCGAGTGCGGTGTGCCATGGAAAACAAAAAATTATGTTCGTCTTGTCATTCTAAATTATTGTGTAAGTGTCAACGTATTATTGTTGTTAGTGGTCAGTTAATATGCAAAATCATTACTCCAATGCAGATTATTTCAACTTATTTTTTATCCATGGAGAATGTAACAGAATTATTAGCAGAACCTGCAGAAAGTTTAACGAATTAAATCCTAATCTGCCACCAATGAACGTAAAGAAGAATTTACAATAATTTCCTAGAATTTTGTACTTTTAAAGCAACCAAAATTAATCCTAGCACAGTCACTGGAAATGAAAATAACGAAATAACTGTCCTGGCTTATATCGAAGCATATCCACGAGCTTCTATTTACACTGCAGTGTATGACGTAGGTATTTCTTATTCCTCTATAGAAAGAATCTTGCGAAAGCACAAAATGCATAATTATAAGTTTACTAAAGTTCAAGCCCTGCATCCAGAAGATGCTGGTAATAGAGTTCAATTTTGTGAAATGATATTAACTTGCATTCAAGATTACTTTTTCTTAAAAAAAATGATCTGGACTGACGAGTCGAAGTTTTCTCGTGAAGGAATATTTAATAGACATAACTGTCATATTTGGGCAAATCAGAACCCTCACGCTATAAGGGTAAAGCGGATTCCAGGACAAATTTAGTTTTAATGTGTTTTGCCTATTAAAAGACAATATGTTTTATTACCATATTTATAATTTACCACTATTAGAATTTGGAAGTTGTTGGTATCAACACGACGGAGCTCCTGCTCACTCTACACGAGAAGTATCAGACGTACTAGACAATATGTTTGAAAATAGGTGGATTGGACGACGAGGCCTTTGGATATGTCCCGCTAGAAGTCCGGATCTCACCCCGCTTGATTTCTATCTTTGGGGAAAGATGAAAACCAAAGTGTATGAGACGCCCGTCAATTCACGAGAAGAATTGGAAATCAGAGTAAGAAAGCCGTTTGAAGAATTAGATGCAAAAGATAGCAACCACTCGTGGTGTTATGACCCGAATATTAAAATGTTTGAGCGTTAATGGACAACATTTCGAGCAGTTGCCAGTTTAGAAAATGTGTTTCTCTTTTGTCACTTATATTGTAATATTCTTCGAGGATATAATAGGTAATTAATTTTTAATAGGTTTGTTAATTTTCTAATCTGTAATAATTTTCTATCTTTTATTAAAGTTTTCATCTTGAATGTGAACTTTATGATTTTGAACTATAATTGTTTTCCATGGCACACTGCACTCGATGTTAATTTTAATTCAACAATATTTTTAAATATCTCTAAATAACTCAAGAACCGTCCAATTTAGCTATAGCAAACTACATATGGGTCGAAAGGTAATCATAAAAGAAAGCGAATTATATTATAAAATACGGTATATCCCATTTAAAATAAGACACTTATTGAAGGTCAAAGTAGTCAAAGTTTGACATCAGTTATTGGATACCATGTGTATTTTGGAGCATTTTTATGTGGAACATTTATTAGTATGTGGAACAAAAATTGGTTCTTGAAAGTTACCATAGCGAAAGTTATTAATTTCTAATGTACGGGTTGTTTTCGCATAAGGTTTTATTAAAATCGAAATATCTCAAATACTATTGCTTTTAGGGATAGGGAATAGTATTGAAAGTTACCTTAAAATAACGAGTAGAATTCGAATCTTGCATAAAAAATATAGCATGCCATTTAAAATAAGGAAATTGTTGTCAACTTCCAGTATAACCGGAAGTGGCACATACATGGCAATATTTTCATTGAATAGAACACCACTGAAAACCCCTGTGTGCAAATTTTCAGTTCCAAAATATATGTGGCTTCCCAGAAACATCTAATAGGCCACCAACATGTTCTTTAGAACGCATCTTTGTTCTGTTGTGTTTATGTTTTTGTTTTTGCTGTTATTTGATTTTTCGTTAATCCTTATTTGGAAATGCCGCGAGTTTATAGACGAGACAAACAAGTGGATATGCTCCTAAGTTTCGGGGAATGCCCCAAAAATGCAGTAGCTGCTACAAAATTATACCGCGAACGGTATGGCCACGAGCGGCAGTGTCATGCGCATAATTATTTTGTTAGACTGGAAAACAAATTCAGAGCCCACCGAATAATAACCCGGATGGGAACTTCATTATAAGTGAAGAAATAGAGAGCAATATTTTGGGATTTGTCCAAGTGCGTTCTACTGCTTCAGCGCGGGAAATTGGATTCGAACTGGGAATTGGCCTTGAATAGCTAGTGATTACTAGAAAGATTTTGAAAAAGAACCGATTTAGTTCATATAAACTCGCTATTGGAGTCGCTAAAAATCAGCACCTCTTTAGAGAAGGAAGCTTCCAGATCAGATTTGGATTTAATGTCTGAATTGGGATCTTAAGGTCAAGAATAGTTCCTCGGTAAGTTCATTTCCAACAGGATTGGCCACCGCCACACAATGTCCTAATTATAAAATTTTTTAAGAAATAGATTTGGAGCGCAGTGTATAACTCACGGTCCAAACCAGTGGCCAGTAAGATCTCTCGACTTGACACCGCTGTATTTTTGTTTATGGGGTTATCTCAAAGGAAAAGTCTACTCCAGACGTCCGACAACTAGGGAAGATTTGGAGCAAAGAGTTGGGGAAGCTCTTGGGACGATTAATCGTGGAATGTTGGAGGATAGAGTGATTTGGGATACAGTTAGGAGGGCAGAGTGGTGTCGGGGCCAAAATGGCCAACACATTGAATATTTATTTTATGGTTAGAATAGTTAGTTTCTTCCATGGATAGTGTGAAAAATGGTAATAAATTGACGTGATGTGTTCGATTACTTTTTGAAATTTTCTGTTTTTATTGCTATCAAATCTTTTGGGAAAATGGTCAAATTGGACAGAACGTGATTAGGTCAAATTTGAATATTGTCAATCTATTTTTTTTCGGAATTATACCACTCCATTCGATCCAAATTATACCAATAATAGCATTCTAAATTTAAAAATGAAATTGGCACTAAGAAAATCTAGTGGGCTTAAAAAGTCCCCAAAATAGTTCTATCATACTCATGCAATAATATGCAGGGTGCTCCATTTAAAATCCCAAGGTCGAAACCGGAAGTCGAAAAGAAATCGGACTGGCAAAAATGAGTCTTATTGGACGTACATTCCTGCTGCAAAATTTCATTTGGATAGCTCAAGAATTGTAGAAATGGCGTGGGTTTATCATGATCCGTGGTCACCGTTATATGATAGGTAAGCTTCAGTTTGATAACAACGTTACTGTTCTAAATTAGCTATTTACTTAACCGTGATACGGACCTGAATAAATCCAGCCATCCACCTGATACACCAACAAATGAACGGACGGCGGCGGCGCGGCACACAATAAGCTCTTAAATCCTGCCCATTACAGCGTAATGCCTTTGTAGCACCTAGGCTACAAAGGCCACATTACGAAACAATCAGCAGAATATTAAACAGTCCATGGATGAATGGCATGATCATGAATGTAAAGTGCTTTGTTTGAGAATTGATTTCTCAAGAGAGCTTTAAGAGATACTGCCAAAAGTGGAATTTGTGCGGGAATTACCTCGAAATTATTTAAATAGCGTTAGCCCAGTAGCCAAGTCGAAAAAAAGGGTTTCTTCTGAATTAATGCGAGTTTTGATGGTTTTGGAATCGATAGATTTTAGTGTCCTATATAACACACTAGATTTGCCCTTTTGTACCTTTGCCGCTCGCGCCGCTATATTTCCAAGATGGCATCTAAAACGGGCTTTTCAAAATATTTCGCTTCCGGTGCCTCCTAGAGCCAATATAGTATTATTTTTTAATACTACAAATGAATCTTACAAATTAATATTACAAATTAAAGAAGAGGAAATTTGCTATAAAAAAGTTCCAATGCATTTTTCTCACAAACTTGATAGTTTAGACGCTACAGGAGATTTATTGCAGACATATATATTATCGCTATTTATTTACTACTTTTGTGCATCTACATTAGGTTTCATTTGCTTCTAAATTAGTTTTTATGGATAAGTTCGGTGCTACTGCTTTAATATTAGTTTCCACTAGGTAGGACTAGGTATACTAGGTAGAATATTTGGCGCATTTTTTATGTGGTATTCCCAGTGGGCCTAATCTATAAGTAGGATGCTTTTCAGTTGAACCTCAAGTTCATTGTCGTAGTCATGAATGGACGGAATTCATCGATTTGATACTGTGTATTAGTTGCCGTTACAGTGTCAGATTGTGTATCAGTGTCTCCAGGGTGCAATTCAGTGTCGATGTTGCAATGAAATATTTAAAGAGATGGTGGCATCTGATCTTCCTCGTCAATTTCCTCGAGTCTATTTGCACACTTTTTTCCATCGCAGAAACTACAAATAACCGAACAATATAATCCGGCTTTCCGGCACCTACATCCTTACACTTACATTATATCAATTTCAGTAGCGCCTGGGGAACAGGATCTTTCAATGATGTTAGTGGAGTAAGTCCGGTGTTTGTCATTTTTCATCCACAACTGTACCTGATAATACGTATGAAGGGAATGCTGTAGTGCAGCTGTACTTGTAGGTTGCATAGTAGCAATATTCGAGCGACTTTTGTTTATTACGGACAGGAAGCCTTCGTAACGATAGTTGTCCAAAGTGTTGTCAGTGTTCCTTTTGCATCCATATAATGACAGAAGAAAACATTCTCCTGCATTGGCAACGTCGTCAGGATTAGCTGTAGAGTTTTTAAATATCTCGATGACCTCGCTTAGAGCTTCATTGTTCCCAAGAACTTCAGGAAAAAAGGAACTTTAAGGAACTTCAATTTCCCCTGAAAAATAGTCGACGTTGTGTCATAGTCCTAATCAACGCAAAAATGTACAGAAATGTATGAACGGTTTTGCAACAGGCTTTTCCTATGTGGGGATGTTTCTATATGCAGCAAAAATACAGACGCAAATTACAACAATATACCAGACAAAAAAAATCAAGTTTCACATAAAAGGTGCTGTGGTGACAAGTATTAAAGTAGTAGCACCGAGCCTATCCATGAAAACTATTATAGAATCAAAAGCTAATGTACAGTCGCAAAAGTAAATAAAAACATGCGATAACATACATGCCTGTAATAGAATCGCTGTAGCACCTAAACTATCCAACTTATGAGAAAATGCATAGGATATTTTGTTATAGGAAATTTCCTCTTCTTTAATTTGTAAGAACTATTTGTAATAACTAGGAATTTTGTAAAAACGCGTTTTGGGCGGCATCTTGGCAATATGGCGGCGCGAGCCGCAAAGATACGAAGGGAAGATCTATTATGTTAAATATAAGATATTATGCAGCATTATTTATTATAGAACTGCTATGTTTTGTCTTATTGGGTCCGTAAACTAATTGTTTCCATGTATAGGTACCAAAGCTCAAAATCTACATGCAACCTACTTTAAGAACGTATGTACATATAATTATTATATCTAACTGACTCCTCCTCAAAATACACTCCGCTCCAAAAAAAAGTGGCACAATCGATTTTTCTGGTTTTTAAGCTCAAAGTACTCTAACTATTAGATTGGTAAACCATTTAAAACAATTTTTGTTTCATAGATGTAGCCGAACTCATTGCATGCCATGCTAGATGTAAGACATATTTCCCCCTTCAAAATGGAAAATAATGGAGATTTTCAGTCACACGATTTTTATCATTTCTTTGGATTACCCTGTGAATTACACTAGTACTTGAATAAAAATCTATACAGTCCTGATGAAATTATTGTTATTCTTAACGAACATTTTGTTTCTGTGATCATTGTTTTATCTCAAAAATTGCTGAAATTACAGCAAAAATAGAGGATTCCAGCTCTATTTTTAGCTATTTATTACATTCACAAAAAACTTGATTGAACACACAACCAAATCAAGAAAACGAATAATCTTAGTATCTGGTAGAACCACCTCTATCACCTCTAAAAACTATCTCCGTAGCATCCGCCGTAACATACTGGTTATCCTCTGCTGTGGTATATCATACTGTTCGTTCTTCCGATATTGCGACTTAACCTTTCGAGAATGTACTCTGCGTCTTAACTCATCCCATAGATGCTCTATGGGAATTATATCTGGGCTTTGAGCAGACCGCTATAACGTGGTGATACCAGCAGTATCTAAATAAACTCACACTATGTGTGCTATAGATAAATGGCGCCTGAGAAGTAGACTTGGCACGTTTTGTTTCGCTGAGTGTAAAAGTGAATTTTTAAAATGCTTAGGGTAAATTTATTTCTTGATAATCGCAATTCTTTCCTAGGACACTCATTAAAGTATGTTACAAAATTCTTTGGGCTGTATGCGTTTTTTCCTGCCTTTTGAGCAATAGTGTGTATTGTTCGTTGTCGATATAGGCCTCACTAATGCTGACTAGGAGAAAATTAAAGGTGTAATTGTGAGCACGTTTAGTGATGGATTTTTGCAAGATATGACTGAAAGGGTTGCAGGTATTCCTGAAAAGAAGTTTGACGAACGTTTAGTGGAACATAAAGAGGCTGTTACGCTCGAGGGCGAAGTTCAGAACTTAAATCCAAGAACGAGCTGTTGGAAAAGTACAACAATAAAATGTAAGTATTTGTCAAGAGTGCGTTCTTGGAATATTTGAAGTTTATTTGTGAAATAATTGCAGGGTAGTCAATTTTATTATTTACAAATTTGTGTAAAAATGTTAGCAGAGAACAAATTCTTTGAAATTAAACGATCAATATTAAATATACTTAATAGATAAATAATTCTTATCCAAACCTCGGGGTATTCCCCTATATTTCCAAAGGACAAAAAAATTAAAAACTTTCTTTGAACTTTGGCTCTGTGTGTGTTGTTACGCAACATAATAAGGGTTCCAGATAATAGAGTTGATCGTACATAATATTAGGTAATATAATAATTTCAGGCATTCTGTATTCGTAAATGATTTGCAGTTTCTTATGATGAATTCTAACATTTGTATTGCTTCTCGAGATTTAATATTAAGCCTTTGGTTGTATTTAGTCGTTCTAAAGTTGTACCATTGATTATGTAGTATTTAAAATATTTGTTCTTTTTCGTGTAGGTTACTACTTAACATTTGGAAACACTAATGCCTACTTTACTGACACACCAATATGACACACAAATTGCTGACTATATTCAGATTGTTTTGAAGATCTGTTTTATATATTATTAGATCGTCTGCAAATACCAGTCATTCACATTGTAGTTCTATGCACAGATCATTAGTAATTAATAAAATGGAAGATTTGATTCTTGCGGTACTCCAGAAATAACCGAATAGTTTGATGAACTATTACCATTACAGAATACGAATTGGTGTCTACAGCTAAATGAGATTAAAAAAACGTTAATAGATTTAAGATAAATCCGAACTTTTCCAATATATGTAGTAATAATTGATCTATCATTAGTCTATGGAATTGGAACATTTTCCCTTGCATCAGATGAGGTAGTTCTGATTTTTTTATATGTGGTATATGATGAAGTAGTAATGACAAATCCAAGTTTTCCACCTCGAGTGCCCTGCGAATCATTGTTAAAACTTTCAAAAGCATTACATTTTCAGATTTTTTTCAGTTTTTGTCAATTTTTACCATCAAGGACCTGTGTTAAGGCAAAAGTTACTTTATAAGTATACTAAATTTGCAACAAAATGAAAACAATTAGGTCTCGGTAGCCCAAATGGTTTCGAAGATACAGATACAATTTCCAAATAAAAAGCAAATTTTAGTTTGCGTCAACGTTGATCACATTTGACGGCAAAAGTTATCATATACGTTATGAAAGTACACTAAATTTACAACAAAACAAGACCAATTTGGTATATGTAGACTTGATACTTCCTGAGGTACAACTATAAAAAGTTAATGAGATAAGTAAGCAAATAATAATAATAATAATAATAACAATGTTTATTCATCTTTGATACAATAATGGTATAATCTATAATACAAATTATAGGAATAAACATTAGTAGGTAATCACAGAAGTATCGATAGATACTTGTACGTGATAATGATACATTTCTGGTAAACAGAAATCAAATATATATATATATATATATATATATATATATATATATATATATATATATATATATATATATATATATATATATATATATATATATATATATATATATATATATATATATATATATACATATATACACACATATATATACATACATATACACATACACATACACACACATATACATATTTTTAATTTAAATTATAATATGCATTACAGTAAATAGTTTACTATACTAATATACGTTGATTGATTATATTACTAAATAACAATCTGTCATTTTGACTTATCCATAATTTTAGTCTGTTTTTGTAGTTATTATAAGAATGTATATGTTGCATTTCTCTAGGGATAAGAATATACAATCTAGGTACCAGGTAAGTAGTACATCTTTGTCCAATTGTTTTCTCACAACGAGGGTATAATATAGTCTCAGGTCGGCGTGTATTATAAGGATGTTCATGGGGAGCTAAACTAATTTTGCCTTGTTTCAAAAAAAGCATTATTCTTAGAAAATACAGCTGCCTTAAGTCGAATATATTAGATTCCCTATATAATGAATTACTAGGATATAAAATATTTCTCTTATATATTATTCTTTAGATCCACTTTTGTACAACATGAACATCATAGAGATAACAGTCATACACACCTCCCCATCCTATGATACCATACGTTAATAACGATTGTATTAAAGAAAAATACATAATTCTCAATTGCTGAATATTCAAAAAATCTCTTAAGTATTTAAATTTAGGTATCAAACCCCTTATCCTTCCTACAAGCTGTTTCATTTGTAACTCCCACCTCATATGTCTGTCAATATGAACACCCAGATATTTTACTGAAGAAGATTCAAAAATTTGCATATTGTGACCTACGCTTAAATGACCCAACGCAGGGAGACCTGTGTTATAAGAAACAAAAGGTAAGTACATTGTCTTTCCATAATTTAAGGTCAGCTTGTTATACTGCAACCATTTAACAATTTCTGGAAACTCATTTTTTATTTCTCTTTTTAGGTTTAGCCAGGAAGATGACGTATATATAACAGCTGTGTCGTCAGCAAAACTAATAATCTTACCACGTGTCTTAAGGCTCAATAAACTGTCGATGTAAATAGTGAAAAGGACTGGTCCCAATACCGTCCCTTGGGGAACACCATAGGTAACCGTCTGCAAATCACTCTGAACATCATCCAGTTGGACCAGCTGTTCTCTGTTTGATAGATAGCTTTCAAATATTTTATACGATTTTCCACGTATTCCGTATTTATTTAATTTATTCAACAGTCTTTTATGACATACCGTATCAAAGGCTTTAGAAAGGTCGAGAAATATGCTGATTATAGGAGTTTTTTTATCCAATGCCTCATAGACATATGATGTTAATTGATGAATCGCATCATCAGTCGATCGTCCCTCTCTAAAACCATATTGAGAGTTCGATAATATTTTATATTTGTTTAAGAAACCACGAAGTCGTTTGTTTATTACTTTTTCTAAAACCTTTGAAATGTTTGACAAAAGAGAAATTGGGCGATAGTTCCCTATATCTAATTTACTGCCACTTTTGTATAGTGGCTTTATCACAGCACATTTTAGAATTTTTGGAAAATATCCCTCCTCCAAACAGTTATTTATTAGGTAAGTTAATGGCTGAACTATTTCATGTCGAATTTCTTTTAATGTTTTCGATTGAATGTGATCTAGTCCTGGTGTTACCTTTTCTTTTAGATTATTTATTATATCTAATATCTCTAGTTCATCAGTTGGGTACATAAACATTGTATTTTCCAAGCATTCCAAATGATCATTGAAATTATTGATATCTGGTATTTTTGCAGCTAATTTTTCTCCAATTGTACTATAATGATTATTGAAATGATTAACAATTTCTTTTTTGCAGGTGACCCTTGACCCGTCTAGTAATTCAATTTCCTGTATATCCGTTTTCTGTTTCGGATGACCGCAAATGTTTTTTACACACTCCCAAAGGGATTTTGATGTGTTTTTATTATTTTCAATTTCCTTACCAAAGTATGCTTTTTTGGCTTCATTTATAGATTTATTTAATTTATTATTGTAACATTTGTATCTCTCCTTGAAATCAATATTATCTGGATTATTTAAAGTTAACTTATAAAGTTTTTCTTTTTCTTTAATACATTTTAATATATCAGATGTTATCCATTTCTTTTTGGGAACTATTTTATGTTTTAGTATTATAGTATTTTTATTTTTATTTATATAATATTTTAACATTGATATAAAATATTCAAATGACTTATCTAATTTTTTTTCTTTATACATTTCCTCCCAATTATTATTTCTTAAATCGGATCTTAGATTGTTGTAATTTAAGTATACTTTACTTCTTTTATCATTTTTAGTTTTTGTTTGTTCATCTACATTTAAAAGCAAGCTTACGGGACTATGATCGGTAATGTAATGCCTGAAAATAAAAGACCTTATATTTAAATCACTTGGGATCACCTTATTTTTTACCCAAATATGGTCCAAACATGTTTTAGTAGGTAACCTTGTGTATTCATTAATAAAGGATACAAAACCATGATAGCTTAAAATATTTTTATATTCTTCAATATATTCATCATTCTCTAAAAGGTTAATATTGATATCTCCTATAATAATATTGACGTGACTTTTACAGAAATTCTCTAAGTAGTCTAACAATGCTAAATTAAAGACATGTGGAGATGTACTTGGTAACCGGTATATAGCTGTTATATCGATTTTTATTTTAAAAGAAACTATTTGGATGTTCAAGGCCTTAATCTCTCCAATGTCAACAATAGATGCTGTATATTTTAAACTAGATTTAATATATACTAGCACCCCATCATTTCTAATTTCATAATTTTAAATATACTAGAATCACCCAATTGTAGTGTTTCGGTTAATATTATTATATCAAATTGTACAGCTATTCTATCTAACAAAGTATACAACTGGTCAAAATTCTTTTGAGCACTTCGTATATTCATATGGAAAATCTTAAAGTCATTATCTATTACATGGTCTTTAAAATCCCATAAATGATGTATTTTTTGTGCAGCTATAGGTTCAGTGTGATATTCTCTTATGTATTGGTCCATTTTTATGGAAAAATAGCGCAACAATCAGGAACAAGTCACCAAATCAAAAATTATTTCAATACAACTACTTAACTACAACTACACTACTACAACTATTTCAAAGTGTTACTATACTATTTCAAAATGAACAATATTTACTACATCCTACTACAGTGTTAATTTTATTTAATTTAGTTTTAAAATAACTAAAAATTTTTGTTTTAAAATACTAAAATGTTTAATACAAATATGAAACTAATTCAATTATTAATCTAAATTAATTTTGCATCGTGAACGCACTGAGATTTTATACACTTTATACACATTTTTATACTAATCTTTTAATC
Source organism: Tetropium fuscum (assembly GCA_964058915.1). Lineage (NCBI taxonomy): Eukaryota > Metazoa > Arthropoda > Insecta > Coleoptera > Cerambycidae > Tetropium > Tetropium fuscum. The sequence goes on along the minus strand of CAXKVY010000581.1, from coordinate 49,903 downwards.
ACTGGTACCCCACTGTAAAATTTTATGAGTACATTTTCTCCATTTAGTTTACGCCTGTCAGCTTCTTCTTTAATAGATTTAAAATAATTTCGCTGATTAATTGTTTGATCATAAGAAATGCTTACGCCACCAAATGCTTCTCTAATTTTGCCTCTGTTTATAAACAGTTTCACCGCATCATCCTTCCTTGGCAAGTGAACTTTAATTGGCCGATGTTTGTTATTAGTGTCTCTACCAAGTCTTTCTATTTTCAGATTCTTGATATCGAAATCTTTATTAATAGTGCTAATTAATTCTGCAACTTTGACAATATCTGAAACTCCCTCTTCTTCTTCGTAATTATATAATATTATATTTGATGCACGTTTTTCACGTTCAGCAATTTCAGTAATTACTTTCTGGATAACGACAGACTCATTACCGATTGTAGACTTATTTTCTTTAAGTTCATTAACTTCATCTGTTAAAGTTGCTACAGTTTGTTTTAATTCTTAAATTAATTTAACTAGACTAGGCAGTTTCTGACATTCATTACAAGAAAATTTTAAGTTACGGTCCTGTAATTTCAACACGCTAGCTTCTGCTCTAGATAAACTGGTGCACTCTGGATGATAAATTTCTTTACAATCGTCACACTTGATTTGCTTGTTACTGTGTACTTCTTTTTTGCAGGAAAAACAGTTGGAAGACATTGATAAGAGGTGTATACTTTTTGCCAACAAAACTTATGTCTTGATAACGATTAGTCTAACTGCAGGTATAATTACGCAGTTTTACCAGATATGAAATAGTAAATTTGAATATCCACTTACATATGCAATTTGTAGAACTACACTACGTAGGTACCTATATTGTTTTATGATGGTGTATTCAATTTCGCAGATAAACCCACTTAAACTGTGGAAAAAGTATCACTTTTACACGACTTCACTCAACGAATGCCACATACACATATGTAGTAATAATTGATCTATCATTAGTCTATGGAATTGGAACATTTTCCCTTGCATCAAATGAGGTAGTTCTGATTTTTTTATATGTGGTATATGATGAAGTAGTAATGACAAATCCAAGTTTTCCACCTCGAGTGCCCTGCGAATCATTGTTAAAACTTTCAAAAGCATTACATTTTCAGATTTTTTTCAGTTTTTGTCAATTTTTACCATCAAGGACCTGTGTTAAGGCAAAAGTTACTTTATAAGTATACTAAATTTGCAACAAAATGAAAACAATTAGGTCTCGGTAGCCCAAATGGTTTCGAAGATACAGATACAATTTCCAAATAAAAAGCAAATTTTAGTTTGCGTCAACGTTGATCACATTTGACGGCAAAAGTTATCATATACGTTATGAAAGTACACTAAATTTACAACAAAACAAGACCAATTTGGTATATGTAGACTTGATACTTCCTGAGGTACAACTATAAAAAGTTAATGAGATAAGTAAGCAAATATTAGAAGGGTTTGAAAATTAAATTTTTTAAAAATATTTAAAATGTATGTGGTAATATGAAACATCTCATTGTATAAATAATGTAAACTTCTGTGAGGGAAATTGTTATTACTCGTATTTCTTGTACATCTTTGATGGACCAGGCTGGTCTTCTAAATCCACAGTACACATTTTGTCAGCTTGCGTCAGTAGCATTTCTTCATGAACCTCCTAATAGACCGCCAGATTATTGTTGAGTGCAGTAATTTTTTTATTTGACATTTTGAGAGCCGAATATGGCTAGTTAGCTGATGAAAATAAGGGTAGTTTTAATGCCTGCTCCCCGTTCGGAAATTCGGAAAATCCATCTTCATTTATATGAAACTTTTTGTTTTTTTATTATCTTATATTCTATGGCATTTGAATAAAATATTGACATTGATAAATAATTCAGCAATAAAATATGTCAGACGGTTTTCAACGACCAAAGACTAAAGTACAATTTTCCACATTTTCTTTTTGTCTGGCAAACTCCATGTCCTGACAGACCCCGGAAACAATGTTTCTTCTCGTGCATTAGCAGCTGTTTCGAAAGGATGTTATTGAATATATTCAATCAGAGCGTTATCTTGATTTTCATTGGAAACTTTACCAATTCCTATTTTTGCTGCCCTTTGTATTCTATATTCCTGGTCCCATGTCTTTTTAATTTTAAATATGCAGCTTTTGCTAACGTTCAAATCAGCGGCTATTTTAGCTAGGGAACAATTTTCTTCAATTTTGGCTATAGCCTTCGCCCTTTGCACATCATTTAAATGTCTTGGCATTTTCTATTAATATTCTGACAAGTTAATTTATTAATATATATGTAATATATGACACAATGTTTAGAATTGAATTATTTGATCGATCGAGACCAAATTGTCTTCATTTTGTGGTAAAAATTAAGAAAATCTGAAAAAAGTCCAAAAATTTAATGGTTTTTAAATATTTAACAGTGATCAGGGAGGGAGGGCTTACGGGTAAAAAAAATCAGAACTACCTCAATTGATGCAAGACAACACCCCTTGTTTGATATGATTTCCATGTACCTAACTATTATACTGGTACACGGTTTAATTTTTTTTAATCTAGCTCAAATCATTGCCCGTCATGCTAAAAGGTAAGACATACTTTTCCCCTTAAAAATGGAAAATAATAAAGATTTTCAGCGACATGCTTTCCCTCCCTTCTGGTTTAACGTCTTGCAGTTATACTGACCATAATAATTGTTACATCATACATATGCCAGTTATTAACTGTATTATTAATTTTTTGGTGGTGTCATGTAATCTACATCTTGTAATTTATTGCCTTCATTAAATTTCTGCCAAATATTGCTCAGCCCGCGTAGAATATTAAATTGCGCCCTACTACTAACGCACCTGCAAAATGGCCCTAAACCCTAAATTAAAACTCGCTAATTTGGCATGATCGTATTATAATTGTGATATATGCGTAAATAATTTATAGTTAACCAGCGATATCAGAAAGCAAATAAGTCCGAACGTAATTTAATCAAATGTTTAATGTACACCTCGCGTGTCTAACACTTCAACGTTATTTGATGTCAGGTTAAATGAAGCGGACGACCGTAAAAAGTGTGCTTTGTAGTACTTATTATTTCACAAGCAATTTATCGCGCAAACATCAAATGGGCACTAATGGGTAATGGTTTGTGAGCTGTTCACGACTTCCACGAGGAATCTGGAAGTGACAGTTTACCAAGGAGAGTCCTTCTATTTACTGTTTGTCTTTAACTTCTAAGTATTTTAAATGGTCGTATAAGTTTAACCAAATACTTATTTTATTTATTGTTTACTGTATATTTTTTTGGTAGGTTAGGGTAGTGTAAGGTAGTGTAGGGCATTTTCGAGGCCAAACAATCTACGGATAAGGCCGAGAAAGATTTTTTGACGGGGCGAATAGAAACATTTTTAGTCATAAAACTAAAATATTTTTAAACAGATTAAAATAATTAAAATAATTCTGTACAAATTACTGGAGGCATGGAGAAAATTTTGCCTACTAGGCAAAACTAGTTTTATATAATTTTCAAGTTAACAACAAACCTATGGAAACACCTTATAGAGGGTTTATTGATAAACCGTGCTATTTCTGTCAGATAATACATAGTTAACATCTCCAACCTCAGACGCGCTTCAATCCGAGAATCCCTTTCGTTTATTTTTATGAAATTTTGTGTGTATGATTAAGTTGATAGAAAATGCTTATCTATACATTTTGTTTGTGACCGGTGCTTTCGCCATTTAGTAGACGGATAAAACTAAAGTTCGGTCTACTGATTACCTGTTGAATATTAGGTAATGAAACTAATTGTCGTAAATAATTAAATAAGTAACATACATCATTTTAACTCACAGTCCCTAAAAAAATCCCCAACGGCACACAATTTTGGTATTTTAATTTTATTCCCAATTCCAAAAACTGAAAATCCACGTTGATATATTATTAACGTGGATTTTCAGTTTTTGAAATTGGGAACAGTATTGGTCCCTCAGACCACCGAAGCCGTCCCGATATGATCAATAACAATCAACTTAACCTACAAATTTATATTGTCAGTTTTGAAGTATTGAATAATATTAGTTTTCGCCTCAATTGAGGGTCTCGATAGAACGCTGAAAGATCCCAATAATAATACCAGACTTTTCGGTGGTGCTCTAGTGCTGCTGCTGTTCGATCAGACAGACATTACCTGTCACTCCACATGTTACATAATATGCGGACGAAATTAATGCATGTTTGAAAGAATTATACCTATGGCGAAGTGTCAATAAATTATACCTTACCATAAATATGCGTGTTCAACTTCAAAATGCTCCATGGCACTGGCATTCATCGAACAATTGCTCAACGTTGTCAACGAAAAAATTCAATTCTACAATTTTTGCAACAAGGTGGCTACGTGACAACAGTCATTGCCTGGCAATGAAATATCATTCAAATCCATCGGCACTGTTGTCGATCCTGAGGAAGTTGTCAACTATCCTGTTGAATTATTGCATTCACTGGATTTACCTGGAATGCCACCACATAACTTGTGAATGAAGATTGGTTCTCCAATCATTTTGCTTCGAAATTTGAATGCCCCAAAGTTATGCAATGACACGCGATTGGTCATAAAAAACACTATGGGCAATGTTCTTGTTCTTGTAGGTTCAACTTAGGTAAAAAACTGAAGAAGTTTTCCCGGTTTTAACAAGAAATATTGATTAATGTAAGATTAATTAGACGCAGATTACAATTCTGGGAAAACACTAAAATAAAATTCCCTAAAAAATCGGAATTAATTACATTGAAAAGCCGACTGATCACGTGGGTTTCGGGATTAAATGAAATCCCTGTATAAGACTTTAAACGAAGAACTATTCAAAACTATTCATAATCAAATCACCAACATTATGGTCAAACTACTCCGTGATGAAATCTACAGTTATGGTCAAAAATATATATTTTAGTATTCAAAATACTTCTGGGCTGGGCTGGCAAAACGTTCTTGACATGCGACATGCTATTCTGTCCAGTCAGCGTCTCCTGGATACGGAGAGATCAAAATTTGCTGTGTTGAGAAATAAACGAATTCAGTAATTCGTTTATTTCCCGTCTTATTTATAGGCTAACTAGTAAATAATTACTCTTTATGAATGACTGCAAGGTCCGGCAGTATAACATACTTCAAATTATAGAGGCCACGATTCAAGTTTAATTCGGAATAACATAATATTATTATGAACAGTTCGATAGGTCGATTTAAAAATATTTCAATAGCTTATTCATTAGAATGTTTATATTTCAAATAAGCATAAGTCAAAATACTCCAATATTGCCTGCTTCGATCCCCTGACGGGCACCGGCAGTTACCATAGGCGTAGAATTTGTTCAAGAGTCGGAAATTAAGTAGTAAATAGGCAATAATTAGCACAGTTGCTAAATTGATTCAATACAATAATTGTAAAGTAGTTAAATATAATGTAAGATTTAATTGTGAATAATTGAAAAAAAACTACTCGGAACAACACAAAAAAACAATTTCGGAAAAACGCAAAAACTTTCCACGCAGCATTTGTTAATAATTTCAAGAGTTAGGCGCTACTTAGACGTTAGTTGTTAGACGCTACTCAGCGCGACATACAACTAATTATAATATATAAAATGCCTAAAAAAAAGTCAATAATAAAATTTCTTTCTTTACAGTATTGACTGAATTGAACATAATGCCAGGGGTACTTATGCACAATGACTCTTCGTAAGTGCCTTTGGGAAACCATACTAACCATTTTAATTATTTACAAATTAAATAATTTCTGTTTGTTGGTTTTGGTTTAATTGAAACATCTTTTATGTCCATTTTTTCAATACATATCGTACAATGTCAATGCCGAAATGACTGACTATGATCTGTTTTCCTAATGTGCGTTTTGCAATCAGCGCCAACCACAACCAAGATTACTTAATCAGCACATACTATAATAGTATATATTATTAGTAAGTATTAAGAACGGCAAGGGTAATTTACCGTACGAAGACAATGTTTCCCATTTTGTCTGAGAACGGTATAACCCTTAACGTTCGTACCGTTAAGATACATATCGCTTTTAATTGTTATGAACTTCTATATATTTTAATCTTTGATATGTGTGGATCAAGGCTTAATATCCGTGATTGCTAGTGATCATCTATAATCTCTGCGTGATTGTGTACACCGTTCTTTATGTCGTTGATGTATGTGAACTAAGTTGTATTTGAGCTGTCAATAGAGAAGTATTAAAATTGTGTATTGTTGTTAAAATTGTGAGTGTATTGTTTTATTAAAAGCGTAAATGTTAAAAATCCACTTTCTAAGGTGCCCAGAATCCAATATAATTAACATAATTCAATTAAATTTTGAACTAAATTCTATAAATCCGATTTCAAATCAATGCGATGTTAAAAATGTCTATTTTGACAACTATATATATACTTACCGTTTTGTTAGCTTTTGCCGCCAGTAAGCGCATCCTGCTGCGGTAGAAATAAACACGGTAAGTGAACGAAAAAAGCTTGATCGTGCAAAAAAGTATATGTCGTATCTCTTTAGAAGTATCTAGCCGATGAACGTTACAATACGCGTTCAAAAGCTATATATCGTCCACGATATGCGACAATTCATGTATGATGATTGCTTTACTTTGCTTCGCCTTCAAGATTTTTTTTAGCGTTTTCGATGTTCTACATGCACATATAAAAGAGGAGACATGACAGAACATACAGAAAGAGAAAACGAAATAACAAATTAATGATTTAAAAATATTACAACGTGGTATCTTGTAAAAAATCACGAAACAATGTAATAAATACATTACCACTTGCATAATACTCGTATAAAGTAACAAATTCTAATAGCACCTTCCATAGATTGCCTTATTGCAATATTAAACCCTTACTAATTACTAAGGTCAGTAAATCCAACAATGACAATAAAGGAGCGAAACTGTTACACATTAATATGAAGGATTTAGGTATATGTAAATGCATTTCAGGGTACGTTAACTCAATAAACCGAACAAATCCCGTTGCATTTCTGAGAACACTGTTTTAAATTAGCTATCAGCTTTATGTGGCGTGGAAACCAGGTTATTGGTAGCCGGGAGAAATGTTGAACCGGCAATGGGGTCCCATGTATCAGATTTAATCGCTTTTAACAACTGAAATTTCCTGAAGGTTCCTGCCGGTGCGGTGGAAGTCGACGTACATCAAGTAGCCAGAAATGCAATTTATGAGAGATTTATCGACAGGGAATTCGATTGCTGTCGTCGTGAAGATAGATATACGATTATTAAATTAAATATAAAAATTATGGAATATCTTTACATATAGAGTTCTTTACACACAGGTATATCCGTATATTAGGTATTTCTGTTTATAAATAAAAATATATATAAGAAGAATAAAAAAGAAATATAATTGGAATCGTTTAACCAAAGATCTACAAAAATCATACAGAATTTTCAAATTTGTCAGAAATCTAAAATATGTATAAATTTTAGTCAACCTTTAGTAATAAATGAGAGACCGAAAACACCTTTCCAACGAATAAACAGTGATGTAAGTATTCGAAACTTCTAAAAGAAATTAGGCACTAACAATTGTTACGGCCACTTTTTATTAGTTGATATGGGTTAAATATTTTAGAGTAAATTGTAGGTATTTACGTCTCGAATAGTATATTATGAAAAGCGACTACGCGCTTCTTCTAACATTTGTGATTAGAACTCAGGGCATGAATACAGATTTCTTTGCGGTTCGATTTGTTTTATATTTTGATTTATCATAGAACATTTTTGGCTGTTCTTAGCGCATATCGTTGTGCCACTTTGTCCGTGATCTTTATTTTCTATTGTTCTTTGTAGTGGCGCGCTAGGCGACGCCGGTAGTTTTATAGCAAATTATATGTGACGGGTACGAGGCTTTCTTATTTTCGATTCCTGCACCTGCGTTCTTGTTCGAGCTTCGTGAGGTGACGCTACGTTACATTTCAAGTACAAAGTGCTTTCTTATAAAAATAAATACGTTATTTCCATATAGTGGGATTTATTAAGAAAGTCACTATTCATGTATAACAAAATTTGAGTATTTGTTATCGTATTTTTGATAATGAATACATATAACGACGAGGTCAGATTAATTAAACTTTTAAATTAAGGTAAGCGATTTTTTTTCTTATAAGTGTGCATTTACTATTTTTGCCTTTTTCTGTTTTCGCTAGAAGTTGCTAATCCCTAGTGTCGATTAAGAAACATATCGCTACCACCCTTGAAGTTGTTTAACATTAATTAAGTAAGTAAGTATTAATAAACATAATGTGAAAGATGATGATTCATTGATGTACGTACCCGTTCCGAATCCAAATGTGTGTAAACATCCGCAGCTTTGTATCAAATTACTCTCAAATTACTCGTATGTTCAAATATGTTCGCTTAGCCTATAGCCAAGGATGCCTCCTGTGAAGCTTATTTATGAAGAAATATAAAAAGTATACCCGGAAATTGCCAAACATCAAGGAAGAATTAGAAGTAGCAAAACATAAACTGGATCAATATTCCCCTGACCTGTACGATATGATAAACCAACCGTTCATTAAAAAAAATACTTCTTGGTTTACCTACTTTATTATAACCATTATTATTTGCTTAGTAATCATAATCACACAACTTGCAAATGTAATGCATATCCACATATCCTGCAAATGTAGATGAAAGTAGACTTGTAGACTAGAATGTAGACTTGCTATCGGACCTTAAGGTAACAAACGTTCTTCAGGACCTAGCAGACGCTTCTCAGGACATTCACTGCTTTATTCCCCAGGAGAAGACAGGCCCGCTATTCACGTCGAAGACGAAACCAACTTAGAATTAAATTAAAAAACTATATTTCAAAAGTTGCTATAATCACCCACTTTTTATATATGAGGGGAGTTGTTACATTAAAATTAACTCATGCTATACGAACAAAGCGAATAGTTGTTATTCAGAACACTGCTCCACCTGGGCATAACACAGGCGGACAACGTAGAATGGTTCACCAAGAAAAGGATGGACTAGCGGCAGTTCCAAGCCCATATGCAAAGGTCCATTGGACGAACCTGCAGTCGAAGCAACCATCGCCCACCTCGAGAAAAGCATAGGCGCAGCACAGCGGAAACCATCGTGATGCGGGAAGCAGACTCAACCGGAGAAATATTCGAAGATACCAAGCAGTTAATCAGGGATCGCAGAGGAGTGAAGAAACGCGCTCACAATAGTCACAAGACACATGACCCAGCGAACAGAGCACCAAGGCGAAAGCCGATGCTTCCGATCCACGGCGAGGGAGGACTTGTTTACACCCGACGAGAAAAGGCAGAAACTTTCGCCGAGGACCGCCAGACGAGGATGCCTGCCAGACGAGGATGAGGACCACGTAGACAAAGTGAACTGAAGGGCTAGGTGGCTAAGAAGATAGTCAGATGAGGACCAGAACCTACCAGCATGTCGTGAAGAGGTCATCGGTATTCTGGCCCACGTCAACATATGGAAGGCACCTGGTCGAGACGGGATAGGAAACCGGATTCTCAGGAAGCTCCCTCGTAAAGGAGTGGCTATCATAAATGTTATTCTGAGGCTCCGGTATTTCCCCTCCAGATGAAAAAAGGTAGATGTGAATTTCATCCCCAAACCCGGGAAGGACAACCTCTTCCCCAAAAATTACAGGCCAATCAGCCTACTGCCAGCGATGAGCAAAATTGTCGAAAAGGTAATCTTAGACAGGATAAAGGAGAAATCAGAAGAGCCATCCCAGACGAGCCGTTCGCGTTCAGAAGAGGACATTCCACGGAGCTCCAAGTATTACGGCTAGCGGAGTACATTACGCTTGGGATTCAACCGAAGAGAGGTCACAGGGGCAATCTTTCTGGACATCGCCAAAGCCTTCGACAGAGTAAGGCACGACGGATTGGTTATCAAGATGATGGATGCCGGGTTTTCGATATCCCTCCTCAAGCTGATCCAATCCTACCTACGAGACCGGACCATCAGAGCCAAAGTGGGAGGACAACTGTCTGCCGACAGACGCCTAGGTTTCCCCAGGGGACAGTATTCTCACCTGTTCAACCTATACACCGCGGTCATGCCGAGGACTTGCAATACCACCATGGCCCTCTACACTGACGACACCGCCATCCTCGCAAGATCCTGGCAAGCGAGGTAGGTCACCCGCTACCTGCAGAAAGCCGGTTCACTTCTCGAGGACTCGTGCAACTGATGGAAGGTGGAAATCAACGCCGAGGAGAGCCAAGCAGTGCTGTTCCGGAGGGTTCGCAAGTAGAGGCCAACAGGACAAGTCGCCATGAACGACGTCAACATCCAGTGGGAGAACATCAATTATTTTGGTGTGACCCTAGATCGAGCCCAGACATGAAAGGACATTATAACCTTACGAGGCGGTCTCGGCCTCCAAAAATATTAGGGGTAAAGAGCGATGGTATCGCTTGGCCCCTCTTATCGAGGGTCACATCTATAGCCATGAATATTAGCGTACCGCGCGCTCCCTACGCGCACGCCGTCGCCTCACCGAAAGGCGCCCCCTTCCATGACTTAATATCACAAAGGCTGCTTGGTGTGCCGGCTCAGAACGCGCGATCGGGATATTGCTGTGTTAAAATCGCGCTGACGAAGTCGCGGATAACAGCTAGTCTCGAATATATATATATGTAAAATATTCAGAACTAAAAGACCTTTAGTTATGTAAGGCCTATACATTGAACATTATTGATGTTTTGTATTTATAAATAATGCATATCGTTCTGCCTAAAATGGAAATTTAAATTTGGGTCAGTAATTTCCATATAGTGGAGGATATCCTGGCGGTTGCTTACATAATGGCTGCTGTTAGAAGGATACGATACAATAACTAGGTACTCCATTAAGAAACATAAGAATGAAGTACTAATAATGTCAATTACTAAAATTTTAATATTTTGAGGTGCTACAAAGGTATACAAAATTCAAATAGACACTTAAGTTATTATCGTAAATTGTCTCTAGTAAACATCATAGCCGTCTGAAAATACTACTGACGTGTGATTTTGCGGTCTGCTATGACTATATCATTGTATTTGCAAGACCTTTGTAATATATGTATATTGAATGCTCTTTATAGATTTAGTATTTCTTAGTAAAGATCAATCCTGCAGCTTACGTAAAATTTTACGAAAACATACACCGTTCCAATTAAACCGTCGAAATTCGACAACAATTGTGACTTACGTTGCACTTCACTTGCTGAAAACTCCCTTTACTTCCTGAATTTTACATGTTATTGCATCTACGAGCAAATCTTAAAAGAAACGTGAGTTACGATCAATCCTGAAGTTTAGATAAAATTATACGAAATCCTCAAATTGCCTTGCGACACTTTTATTTAATTTACTGTAAATTTCTGAACTTGTTCCTAATACAAAGTCGCAATAGTCACTTACTAAGAGGTCAATAAAAATAGAATGGCACTAAAAGTCAATGAGGCGTTCGAACCAAAGGGCGTTTTTTAAAGTTCCGAACTTTAAGATAGTTTTAAAAGTACATTAGAATTGCCGATTTTTGTTGGTCTGTTTAACACAAATTATTGCTGATAATGTAGCCATGTAGCCAGGAACGAGTTCCGACAAAAAAAATATCCCTCAAGATGCAATAGTTTAGCACTACGGGCGTATATGAAAATTATGATATACTATTATATTTAAAAGGATAATAATGTGAAAAAATATTACAGGGATTGAGATACTATATTATTAGAAGGGCAAGAATCTGTAAGTACCGTTCGAACGGATACCCTATAGTAGATAATAATGTAGATACTAGCTGTTACCTGCGACTTCGTCCACGGGAATTTAACATAGCATTATCCCGCTCTCGCGTTCTGATCCCGCGCGACAGGCAGCCTTTGTGATATTATGTCGCGGGAGTGGGAAGCGGTGGGAGGCGCCTTTGGGTGCGGCAACAGCAGCGGCGTCCGCGTGGGGCGCGCGCGGTTCTGGATACTGCTACTTTAGTTTATTTTATTAGTACTCGCGATTTGACGATTATTACTTGAAGCAAATAAAAATACTAGGTAGATTTAGGTTAATAAGAAATTATTTATTAACTGGATCTATACGGAATATTAATTTGACCCTATTTGAATCTGATTTTGTTCACAATTTCATGGCGTATAATTATTTGCGCTGAACCCTAATTCTTTTTCTGTAATAGAAGTAGCCTAAATTACTCCCTATAACATCAGCCATCTGCCAGTGAAAGGCCCGTTAAAATCGGTCCAGCGATTTCGGAGATCGTTCGCAATTTCATGGATTTTCATATTTTTGCGCGGAACTTTACTTCTTTTTCTAAAATAAAGGTAGCCTAAGTTAGTCCTTATAACATCAGCTATCCGCTAGTGAAAGTCCCGCCAAAATCGGTCAAGCCGTTTCGGAGACTAACCGAAACAATCAAACAGACAAACAGATAGGCAGGAAAGCAGATAGGCAGGAAAGCAGACAGCCAGACTAACAGACAGACAGACAGACATACATATAGACGGACAAACAGACAGACGGACGGACAGACATACAGAATAATTGTTTTCTGTGTTCTACTTTTTATATAACGACTTATATTTCTGTATACTTTCTATGCTCTATGCTAACTTTAATACACTTTTTTCTTGTTTTTCCTTTTTTTATGTTCCTAACCACTTAGCTGGATGAAAAAGTTTAGAAACTAGAAATATGGCAGTTGAAATAGAAATATGGCTAAAATATGAAACAAAATGATTTTTTTAAGGAACTCTACTAACTTTATTGCTTAAGTGCTGAGGACGTATATTAGCGCCACCTCATAGTGTGCTATTTCAACAAACTAGACGGAATTAATTGTTGATGAAAAGTAACGAGATTTTGTTGATTTGAATGTTGCTGCAAAGCCGCAAACGTTGATGGAATTCTGATAAAATAACTCCTTGATTTGGATGACCTACTAAACTGTTAAATCAAACAAATCTTTGGTGGTTTATGGACTTTTCACTTTATTTTTTTTTATATTTATATTTTTATAATTAATTGTTTTCTTTTTACTTCCGTTTCCCTTTAAAGTGTATTTTTTTAGTTTTTTAAGCTGTAATTAATTTTTCTCTTTTTAGTTCAGATTGCGTGTTTTAGTTTTTTTATTTTTTAGTTGGGTTTCCCTTTAAAGCGGATTTTTTTAGTTCTTTTAAATATTATTTTTTTTCACTAAGAAATATGTTGATTAGTCTTATTTTCTGATATGAAAAAGATTAACTTTTGTGCTGTGTTTAATGAATGTATAATTTACTTCCAGTAAATAGTAAATTATATATTGTGGCGAATGCGCCAATGTGAATTTTCTTAATATCCTGGTTTTTGATGATTCTGGTGAGGACAGTAGGACAATGTTGTCAAATTATTGTACTGTCATCGGTCCTTGATAAGTGTGTACGGTTTCAGTTCAGTCTGACATTTTGAAGTGGGTGAAAAAAATATCGTTCAAAAATTCCGTAACAAGATACATACATACAAAAATATAGGTGGAGATAATAAAAGCGTGTTATAAAACCAGAGTTTGCTGCCAAAACTTGTAAATCTATACGAACTAAAATTAGGTTGGAATATAGTACACAGAAATTTTTACAAAAATGGCTCAGGTATGGCTAAGAAGAATAGGCTGAAAAGAAAAAAATATAACCTAATAATATTTTCAGGGACGGTTGTTCATTGGGGTCGTATTCAAGATCTAAAAAGTTCTCACCTCCTAGTGGTGTGATTCACTCCATTTCACCCCCAATAATAACCCGGTGCTGGTTTTTCTCCAATATTTCTTAAACGCGTCAGTCTAGGACAAATTTTTAAGAGTCCGAAAATGTTCCTTATAAAATATTCAATAAAAAATATCCAATGAGTTTTAAACGAATTTCTATAGCTTTCAAGTTATTAACGCGTAAAAAAGAAGTTAAAACACGCATAGAAATGGCTAAAAATTGTATAGTAGAAAGCAGACTCCCGACTTATTATTTTAATATAGATTTTATTTCCTTTAGTTGTTTGTTTTATATAAAGAATTACGATCTTTACACCAAATTACACTCGTTTCCACACCACCTAAGAAGTATAGTTCCCGGCGCGTTTTTTAAGTGGTCTCCCCTATAGGCCTATTCCACTAAAAGTTTAGTATTAGGTATTCAATATCGATGTCATCGGTCATTTCTGAATTAAAACAGCCATGCCTGTGACAGTTTGTACACATAACTGAGCATCTTAAACCAACTTTGACATATACGCTTCGCTGGAAAAAGACGTAAAGCTATTAAGGGAAGCCCAAGGCAAAATAAAATCAACAATTTACAGTTAGTAATAATTTGAATTAAGCAAACTCCTAACAAACATAATAAAGAATAAAGAAAATTTCAGTTACAATTTTCAACTGTTTTGAAAATAGTAAAGAACATTCTTTGTACATGCATTTAGCGGTAGTGATACTAGATCAGCTTTTTTGGGAAAGGAAAACATCACACAAGTTTAATAAACACGAGATAGGATTTAAAAGAAGTTATTAAAATATTTAACAATCCAGAATCCACAAAAGAGAAAACAAATGCCAGCGAGAAATGTACCCTTGCATTATATAAAGAGACAAAAAATGAAAGGTCTATAAACCACCAAAGATTTGTTTCATTTAATAATTTAGTAGGTCATCCAAATCTAGCAGTAGTCATTTTATCAAGAATTCCATCAACGTTTGCGGCTTTACAGCAACATTCCTTTGGAGTTTTCTACCAAATTCAAATGCGGCAAGGAGTAGTTTGAGGTATAGGGATGGAAAAAAACAACAAAATATTACAATAAATACCCGAATCTTTATCGTATAGAATGTTTCATATTTGAAACTTTATTACTAGTTTATGAATTATATCCTGTAGATTGTCGTGCTGGAAAATGTCAAAAGATGCACACTTGAAGTCAATTAGAGGCAATATCATTCAAAGGACTTCCTTCAATGTCTTAACAAACAGATATAGGCAGCATCTAGAATTCGTTATCTCCGGATGTTATTAGTTGCTAATTGCTAATGACGTATTAGGGAGTTATCCTCACTCTCTGTTTGCCTCGTGTTCATCTCTATGTGAAACGATGTGGAGATCCTATTAAGAAGCCCAAATAGCTACGTTGGAATTAGAATTTCAACTAACTGCCTCCCCCAATTATTATTTTGAATTAATAATGAAGCGATTTTAATTATTATGTTTTTGACTGCAATGCGAAATAGCATTACAGAAATAACAAGTTGGGGTTAGTTCAAATAACAGAATATTTATACGGGCTTAATCAGATGGAAAACTATTCTCCTATAGATTTTGTCAAAGGTGTAAAAGGCTTTAGCGAGATTGAGAAATATGCTGACGATGGGTATTATGTTATCTAATAAAATATATATAGTATATGTTAATTTATAGACAGCATCATCATCCCCTCTCTAAATCCATACCAACAGTCAAGATTTTAAATTTGTTGAAAAAAATTCAAATTATTTTCTTTATGACTGTTTCCAATATCTTTGAAGGGCTCGATAGCAGAGACACTGGTCGATAATTTCCAATATTTAGCATTTTTAAACAGTGGTTTTATAACAGCACATTTTAGGAGTTCTGGAAATCACCCTGTATCTAAACATTTATTTATTGAAAATGTAAGTTGTTTAATAATTTAGTTTATACCTGTATTTAATATAGGCCTGGTGTTTTTTATCCTTTTCAGGATTTCCAACACTGCTAATTTTTTCGTTAGGTACATCGTGTTTTCAAAATAGTCCAAGTTGTCTCTATAGTTATTTCAGTTTGGTATTTAAATAGTTAAGTTTTCTCCAGTTGTGCTGTAATAATTATTAAACTGGTTAATAAGTTCTTGCTTACAAGTAACCTTTGCCTAATCCGTTAAATTGATTTCCTCAATATATGTTTTGGGTCTTTGTTTTCCACATATATCATTAACACATTCCCAGAGAGCCTAATATGTATTATTATTATTTAGTATTTACCGAGAAAAATATGTCCTTTTTGCTCGTTTGTAGTATTGTTAAGTTTGTTATTGTAGTTTTTATATCTCTCTTTAGCTTCTTGATTTTCGGGATATTTTAATGATAATTTATAAAGTTTTTCTTTCTCTTTGATGGATTTTAATAATCCTGATGTAACCCACTTTTTTCTATAACTGATTTTGTTTTTCGTCATAATTGTATTTGTATTTTAATTTATATAATCCGAAATTTATTGTAGGTATATTTGACGGATAAAATTGATTTTAAACAGTGACCTTTTGCATGTGTTTAGAAATTCAGGTCGGCATATTACTTTCATTAGTCGATTACATCAATATTGCCACAGGGCATTTAAGAAATTCTTTGTCATAGATCTTTATCACAAATATCTTAGTGCATTTCTGTGTCGCCTAATTGTTTTGTGAGTTGAACATTGGCAGTTCTGTGACGCTAGCTTGGGTCTGCAGATCTATGGTCTGATTTCCTGGGGCGTTGGCAATCGACGCTTTCTTTTAGCTAGACGCGTGAAGCGTAAATGGCATAGTATTTTAATAGTTTTAAAAGTTTAAGTGATTTTCTTGGTTAAATAACGTATTATGTACGTTCCGATAGAATGGGATAATTCAAGGGAATCATTGTTCATGTGTTTAGATTTTGGATGAATCTGCACATACCACATTAGTGGGATCAAATAACTTTTAATCAACACATTGAGGTAAGCTATCTTGTTTTCTTGAAACCGCGTATTCATATTTTATTTTGCCTAGTTTGTGTTCTCTAGAGCCTGCGTTGCGTTGAACTCCCTAGAGTTAAACAGAGGGACACAGCTAAGCTATCTTTTCGAAGCCATTTTCCAGCTACTTAGTAAGTTTCACCAGATATATATTCACTTAAGCTAACTTTTTTTACTTGTAACGAGACAAACTTACCGGTCTGTATTACAGGACTTCATTCTCTTACGGAGAGTGTAAGTCACACCATCATTTTTTACACCACCTCTTTTGGAACCACATTTCTTTTGAACCACATTTGAAACCACCTTTAGGACCACCTACCTGAAATCTATCGACCCCTGTACCGACGTTGAGTCACAGGAGAGATCCACATTCCTGGAAGACTCGTGGCATATCAGGTAAGCCTAGTTTTAAGTATTGAAGTGACAAAGTATTCACCAGTAACCAGGTGAAGTAAGCAACTTATTTAGGTAGGCATTGCCTCACTATTTTTGTATAATTATATATATTGCGGAAAGGTCATCGTGCACTTTTTTAGGTTTAAACCGTTTTTCTGTATCAGCTGTTTATGTAGTTGCTGTTTATGTATTTGCTGCGTTTCCATGTGGTATTATACCACATTTTTGGTAAACTTTTGAATTATTTTTTGTATGTAGCACCATTTTTAAATTTCCAATTGTAAAGTAAACCTAGTAGTAAGCATACTGTGTATTATTTTTCTTTTCCCTAATCATTACAGAAAGTGCCAGAGTGTATTCGATACCCAGTATAATTTGGGCACTATCTAACTTAATTGCGCATAGTCAGTGGCGTCCACGGTAATTAGTGACTTCGGTAATCACCGAACTCATTAATTTAATTGAATTTTATTTTTATTTTTATTGCCTGAGCTGAGCTAAGAGCTGAGCTAGCTTAGGCAAACTTTTATTGCCCACTTTCAATCGCTATTGAATGTACTCCAAGGGGTAATATGTTTTAATTTGTAAATAAAATATTCATTCATGTTGCCAGAATTTGTTCCATTATATATTTCATCCCAAGTTTATTTCATTAAATACACTTTTAACTTTTTATAATTAACATACTTTTTATTATTTTTAATATATTCTGTATTAGTTTCGTTCTCTATTTTATGTAGTAGACATATGGGACTGTGGCCAGTAGCATAATGCCGAAAGATAAGACTTTATATTCATATTGTCTGCATTTGATCTACTTTGTACCAAAAAGTGATCTAAACATGTTCTACTAGGTAATTTTGTATATTCATTGACATAATATGATATAAAACTATGACAGGATATTTTTATACTCTTTAATAAATTTATAATCATCTAAAATATTCATATTTATGTCACATGTAATTAATGGACATCACTTTTGTTGTGGTTATTTAAATAATTTTTAAGTTCCATATTAATAATTCTAATACAACGATATTGGCTTTATAAGGTGATATTTAAATTTCTAAGCATTTAATTCCACTATATTAATGTTCATTATTCTATAATTTAATATAGATTTGATAGACGCCAATACTCCATCATTTCTACTGATATTTCCGTCATTATAATATAAGGTGTCATTATTAGGAATCTGAAAGAGATTTGGATAACGTAACTGTGTTTCCGTTAGAATTCCGTTATTCTTTTTAACAAATATTTTAAAATCATTTTGATTGTACATTTTTCACAATATCATATTCTTTAAAGACCATATCTGATAATAAACAGTCATATGATTTCAACTTCTTATTTTTTGAAAATTTCAGGAAATAATTAAAAACTA
This sequence comes from Tetropium fuscum, assembly GCA_964058915.1. Lineage (NCBI taxonomy): Eukaryota > Metazoa > Arthropoda > Insecta > Coleoptera > Cerambycidae > Tetropium > Tetropium fuscum. Next base: position 31,287 of record CAXKVY010000581.1, on the reverse strand, counting down.
ATACAATTTGAGCTTCACTAGAATTTAATCAATTTAATAAAATTTTGCATACAGTAAAATTCATTATTTTGAGTCAGTAACTTCATCTTACAAATAACCTTTCAAAGAAATTTATATAATAGACCTAATTGGACCCCCTCTAAGACTATAGAGTGCTCATGACTAAAGTGATCCTTCAATTAAAATAAAAATTAGTGTTCATAGAACTGGCGCCCATAAAACAGATAATGTTTCAATAGGGAAGAAAATAGAGTAAATATCCTGATAATCAGATTAAATATTTCTCCATCATATAATTTCAATATAAAATAATTTTATTACAAAAGCCTAAAACATATTACGTATATACAATTATCTAATCAAGGTAGAGCTTCATAAATTCATAGTTTTTAATATTAGCTCCTTATATAAAACCATTTATTACAATATGAGCTCAATAACGTAGGGCTATATATAAATTTATATAATATCATTTATTTCAATTGCCAATCCAAAGTGTTGCTTATAAAATCACATATTTCATACTTCTCAATATATATATATATATATATATATATATATATATATATATATATATATATATATATATATATATATATATATATATATATATATATATATATATATATATATATATATATATATATATATATATATATATATATATATACACGTATTTTTATGATAATATATACGCCGGCTTAGTGTTGATTTAACAAGGATTCCTCATCAGGTTGAATAATTAAAATACCAGGACAATTAAATATTTTAGTGTCATGGTTTTATACCTGGATCATCCACCATCATTAACAATAATTAATTTAAATGTGAGGTTTATGTGCATTGCGGCCCTTCTCGACATAAAATAATTAGGTGATTTATTTGAATTACGGTCGCTTTATTGCAAAAATCACGCTTCCGTTTTTCGTAATGCTCGTCCGGGACTAATGTTCGTGTACATACGAGTATACTAATGTATGAAAAAGTTCATGACCTAAATTCAGGTTGATGGCATCAGAAAAAGTACGTTTACTACCCGTTTTTTTTTTAGAAAATCTATACGGCCGTTCTTTATTCAATTTTAGTTTTGGAATTTCATAAAGCGATCATTAGGTACCCTTACATAATTTTATAATATAGATTATATTGTTTTCTCTACTTTGGTGCGACAAATTTTAGACAAAGACAAAGATATTATTTTATGAATATTTAATTTAATATGGTTTTAATGGCGTTTATTTTATATTTTAATTTTTTCGAGAAACAATTTTATGGGTTGATCTGCTTATATATTAGAGATATAATATGATATGATATGACTTACTTTATTACTTATTTTAGCTGCAGATCTTACTAATATGGGTGCCAGTTCACCATCTTCGTGAACACTTGTGAATTTACTATTTATTGATACATTTGTTTCCACTGTTATATTTTTTTATATATTGAAAATTAAATTTTTTTATTATTGTTATTATAAATTTTTATTCTGAGAGCATGAAAATTTCTTTTCCCATACGTGGGATTCAAATTAGATTCGTTTAGAACGATTTTGAAATATCAAAGTTATATAAGTATATCATAGTCTTTGTACAAATATTCTTGACTCGGAGATTGTCTCTAACTGCAATATTAATATGGAAAAAGAAGACGTTATTTTGCAATTAGTCAGAAAACATTTATTTAGAACAAGACGTGTGTTTTTACATAGATATTTTTTTTATAAATACACCTATCTACCTTATATAACTAGGCTATTCAAAATCCTTAAATATAAACATGAAAGTGAAATGTGTGCATAAATATATAAATAAATAATCACATAAAAGGCAAAATAGTTAAAAAGAAATTAAGTTTGTTTGTTACCATTTTGTTATTAAGTTAATCATTTGTAAATAAATCCTTAACGAAATACTCCCGCACTTCAATGTTGCAATATTTTGAAAATAAACCTCTGGCGGTGGAATGCTGTAACCTGTTGAATCTAAAATGGCGTCGAAAAGCTGCTACGGTGTTTATTATGAATTGAACTGCTTCGGAAACAACAAATCTGGATATCAGGAAAAGTGTTTATGAAAATCTCATTCTGCTCACTCGTACATATACAGCCTAGTTTTTCTTCTTTACTTTTATGCAATCTTTACATGGCTACACGGTGGGAAACTAACTCGTAGACCTAGGACACCTACTTCTGGCTGAGATCTTACTAAAACCACTTGAATTCTTCAATATACTTGATGTAATATGTTGGAAATCACTTATGACTACTTTTAAGTCTTAACTCTAATAATTTATAATAGTTTTCCTAATTAAATTCTTAATTATTTGTATACGGGTCACCACTTGATACTAGTTTCTTGGATCGAGACTTTTTCTAACTCGTAATCTCGAAGCCAACTTTCGGCGATAGTTTTTGATTTATATTTCAATTAATAATCATAGTTTACGTGAGTTATATATTTCACAATATAGTAAAATCATTTGTCTTAACGATTCTTGTTGTAATAGTAATTTTCTGGCATTGTTTTATTTACCTATAATTATAAACATGATTAACCAATCACGGCATGGACGTTATTGCCGTGTGGTGAGCATCTTTTTTGTTCCCCGCATTTCTTGGTCTGATACATATTATATGCCATTTTCAATTCGTAGGTAGGTATATTTATAGATTCTCTAGCAATTTAATGATTACAGGAAACAAATCAATACCTACCAATAACGTGCCCCTCCATATTCGTCGACTCATTGCTGAAAAACGCCGAGCAAGAAGAATCTGGCAAAGATCTAGAAATAATGTAGATAGTCATACTTACAATAGACTAAGCAGGCAGCTAAAAACAGCCATCAGGGATGCGAACCACGACACCTTCGAGCAATACGTTACAAACCTTAAAACAAATGATCAGACATTATGGAAGGCGACAAAGAAACTTAAGAGACCGTACACGACAATACCTCCTATTCGTAAACCAAATGGCGAATAGGCGCGCTCCGACAAAGAAAAAGCAGACATCTTTGCTGATCACCTAACCGATGTCTTCCGAATTCAGCAAGGAGCTCCAGATGAAGAAGTCGAAAGATTTAACGATGCGGCTTGTCAAATGTCACTCCCTATTAAAAGTTTCACTCCTACCGAAGTCAAAATAGAAATAAATAAACACAACATACGAAAGGCTCCAGGATATGACTTAATCTCGGGCCAAATATTAAAACAACTTTCTCGCAAGGCTATTGTTCTCCTGACCGTCATATTTAATCGCATGATAAGTTTATCCTATTTTCCCGTAATATGGAAATTTGCCGAAATTATCATGATTCCCAAACCAGGAAAACAACTTAATGAACCTACGTCTTACCGACACATAAGTCTACTCCCGACCATAAGCAAAGTTTTTGAGCGATTGCTGCTACAGAGGATCTATGCAGACCATGTCCCACTACTACTACCAAAACATGAGTTTGGCTTTCGAGAAAATCACTCAACCACTCAACAAGTGTACCGGATAGTCGAAATATCAAAAAGCCTCGAAGAAAAGAAATTCTGCAACGCTGTATTCTTAGATATCTCCCAAGCGTTCGACAAAGTTTGGCACAGAGGTTTGCTGTATAAATTAAAAAATGCCCTATCTAGTAACTATTTCCTTATACTTAAATCCTATTTGTCAAATAGACACTTCCGTGTAAAATTTAACGACCAACTGTCCAATTTCCATCCCATCAACTCCGGTGTTCCCCAGGGTAGTGTTCTCGGGCCGCTGCTTTTCCTACTGTACACAGCTGATATACCCGAAACCAACAATACCATAATTGCTTCCTTTGCCGACGATGTAGCAATATTTGCTGTAAATGAAGATCCCGTAAGAGCCTCCCAAAATCTCCAGCATCATATGGAGTAGTATATCCAGATGATGCTGGAGATAACTGGTACTTTCGATGGCAAACAAAAGTAAACGAAACAAAATCAGTCCAAATGACGTTCACTACACGTCACACCATCTGCCCACCTATAAGAATGGATAACGTACAACTACCTATTGCTACAGAAGCAAAATACCTTGGCCTCCATCATTACCAACGTCTCATTTGGAAGAAACATATTCAAACTAAAAGAAAACAGCTTGACTTAAAGTTCCGCCAAATGTACTGGCTACTAGGTAGGAAATCAAAGCTTTCTCTCTCCAACAAAATCCTGCTATACAAAACCATGCTCAAACCTATCTGGACTTATGGACTTCAACTATGGGGCTGTGCAAAACCATCGTCACTGAATATTATCCAAAGATTCCAATCTAAAGTACTAAGATCGATAGTTAATGCACCATGGTACGTAAGTAACCAGACACTCCATGATGACTTGAAGATTCCTTTCACCAGGGAGGAAATTCCCAGAGCAGCGGCGCTGCACATCGAACGTATCGTATATCACGACAATGAGCTAGCCGAGAACCTTTTCAACAATGGTCCTGCCACTAGAAGACCTAATGCTTTTATATATAATAAGTTTAAATAGAACAAATATAAATAGTAGACTAGGTTTGTGTATTTAAGAATTTGAGGTCCGTCAAAAACTGATGTCATAAAACGTCACTGCTAGTAAGTGTTAGAGTATTAATATTTTAAATTCAAGTATACATGATCAATGAAACAGGTCGTACAACATTCTGAAGATCCTCAATGAAGGTGAAAGAACTTGTACAACTTCTAAGTGGTTCGATTCCCTTTGTATGTCTAGATATAGGACTGGTAAGTGTATCTTCCTTATTATTCGTCTATTTGCTTATTTCTCTATGTAATGAAATGCTACAAACCCAAGATTACTTTTCACAAAACAGATATGAATAGCAAAGAACTTCAAAGCTAATCCCGGCGCCCAGCACCTCAATTGCCACGAGGCTTGCTGCGCGTGGATGTTTGCGTGGACTCGGGCATGGGGATAATTCGGAATGTAATATTGTATTAATAATTATTAAATAAATCTTTGATTGATCGATTGATCGTCTAGATCGATCAAGTGGACGATTTTAGAAACATTTGTGTAAGAATGTTAGTTTTTTAAACTTTTTTACTACATAACGGATTGAGTTTACAAAATATTACGGATAAAATTAAAAATTAATAATACTCCCTCCAATATCCCTCCTAGGTCACTTGACTTGTCACCTATGGGGCATTTTGAAACAAAAAGTGTACGCTGGCGGCCCCTTCCTCACAATTTAGATGTTTTGAAACAAATAAGATTAGATGTAATCACAGAAATTAATAGGCCTACTAGTTAGTTAGATTGAATAACAAGCTTCATTATTTTTATTAAATAATTCATTATTTTGTCTAATATTTATTTATTATTTATATTATAATTTTGTAATATTTTTTAAATTTAGTTGTAGTAAAATTTTATTTAATTTAATTATTAGTCTCTCGTTTTCACTCTCATATAATTTGACTCAAGTAACCCCCTTTGTATATTTTACACATTTAAAATGAATAACAACATTTTATTTACTCAATTATGGGGTATTTAACTCAATTTTGGGGTAAAAAGTTATCTCATTTTTACTTAATTGGTAGTAACAAACATCCTCATGTATACTCAATATTAAAGTACATTTTCATGGGTTTAAACCCAAGCAAAATTTTTTGTTAAGAATACTTTTTTTCGTAAATTGGCAAATAAAAATGTTTTCGCTCTTTTCAACCATATCCGTGGGCACACTATATATTTCATTTCGTTCAAGTGTGGGTAGAATTTCTACCCCTTAGACGGCTTGCAGTTACATGAACTTCTATCTTGTATTTTCTTAGAAATATTGCCATCCCCTCACATTACATGGCAAGTGGCTTTTGATTTCGTTCGTGCATTTTTATTTTTTTATTTTTTTTATAAGTAAGGGTTGAATTCTTTCCGTAGGTGGTTTGCGCATGCTTGAACTTCTGGCATGTTACAATATTACAATTCACTCACATTACTGACAAGGTGCTTTTGATTTCGTTTTGAATGTGGAAAATATTTTTCGGTACGTCTCTGGGTATTCGTTTGTTTTCGGTAAATTGGCTGCTAAGTTTTAGATGCTAACTTCACACCGGTACTAAGATAGACCGATGCAAAGTTATTTAATAAAAGTATTTTGTTGCAAAACAAATTTACCTCATGGTCCGCCTCTGCCGCTCATTTTCGAGATTAATGTTTGGATTGTCGACGATAAAGAACATTCACGAAATTGAGCGGCATAATGAACTATTTCTTTCTTGTTTAAGGTGGTTTTGATACAAGAAAATGGGAAATATAAAGCATAAAAAACTGTATTTTTTTCTTTGTTTCCCATACATTTGAATTCCGTTATACAGATACATAAATAAAATAGCCACTTACCTAACAGAAGGAGCGACCGAATTGCAATCTTCACTAACTGCCCTCTGCGTGAGGAACCTCGGGAGGTCGCCTGGCTCTGAGTGCTCCAGCAGGGCACACATAGGTTCGTCCTGGCTGCAAAAACCCACCACTCTCGCTAAGTTAGGGTCGCGCAGTCCCGCTAACCAGCTGGTCTCCCTCAGGAACTCATGTCTGAAACATGCATGCTTATTTTTATAAGAAGCAGCTGATGCTATACACTGTTAGATAATGAAAAATATTCGGTGAATTATGTAGAAGGCAATCTATATGCTGTGAAAATATTTATATTGTAGACACTTTAGAGTAGAGAAAGTTCCCCGCACGGGAAAATACCTCTCATGCGTTAACAATACCGCTAGGTATCTTAGTAATGCATGACTGGCCTTATACACTTACTGGACAAAAGTAAAGCAAGAATATTACAGAAATATATTATTTTATATTATTTAACTCATAACTAAGAAATTACAAAAATCCTCTTGACTCGATCAAAATCTTATTTTTTATTTATTTTTTAAGAATAATTCTAATTCAAGGTACTGAAACCGTCTTTTAGCAAAATGCCTAAAGGCATTGCCACAAGTATTGACTTCAAACAACGAATATTGAACGCATTTAATGACGGTGAGGGTCAATCGAGAATTGTATGTCGATTGGAGGTATAGGTCGTTATCTTACTGCATCCAGAATTTTATCTAAATGTCATCAGTGGGGACATCCGTAATATGCCAAAATCCTAACACCCAGAAAAACCACTGCACATACCGATGTGTTAATTAAACGGATATGTCGTGCTGATCTCTAAAGGTCCGGTCCAAGTATAATCACAGAAATCGATAATTTTAATGTTAGTGATAGAACTGTTACACGAAGACTAGTTGAAGGAAAACTTTTTAGTAGAAGATCCGCAAAGAAAACCTTTAATTTCTGTACGAAACAGAGATGCACGACTTGAATTTGCACGAGCTCATTTGCACTACACTGAGAACAACTGGGGGAAGGTACTGTTTAGTGATGAAACCAGATATAATATTTTTAATTCCGATGGCATGAGTCATGTAAGAAGGCCTATGAATGACAGCAGAATGACGTATGACAGTCGAGCATGGTGGATGCAGCGTATTTTATGGGGTTGCATTTCATTACACGGGATAGGTCCTATGCATTTAATTGATGGTATCATCATCATTGATCGCCTGGTTTGCAGAAACAGTCTCCAAAAGGTTATGATGCCTTAAGACTGGAAAATACTATTGCGATTTACATTCCAGAAGGATAATGATCCTAAGCACACCTATAACCTTGTGAAGGAATGGTTGAGGACAAATGATGTGCACGTTTTGAACTGACCAGCATAATCGCCTGATCCAAATGCGATAGAAAACTTATAGGAGAAGGTGGAGAGATGGATAAGGATAAGAACATTTAGAAATAAGCTTTACATGATAAAATAATTCAATCAATTCAAGCATTCTGTGTCGGCCCAATATTAAATTTGCAAAAATTCCTACCTGGATAAAACAACTATGGGCACGTAGGAAATACAACTTAAATGTGAGTTTCTATTTCTTTCAACTCGCGCCCGAATGATGAACTTAACCTAATAAAATTGCAAAGTTGCAAAAAGCGGTTTTTAGTAAAAAGCTATAGTTCCTATCGAAAAAAGTTAAATAAGGAAATTGTAGATATTAAAAAAATCTATCAAAATGCTTCTACAATAGTTTTCGATTTTTTTCGTATTTTTCGAGTTATATCGAAATTACCGCTAAAAATCGGGGTCTCTAGAACTTAGAACTAAAACTTAACTATAACGTTCCCACACTTGTTGCTTGGGGTAGATATAGTCTATGGCAAGCCGAGGAAAAAAGTTTTTGAAAAATTTAAAGATATTGATTATTTATCGAGATATATCGATTTTTCGAGAAAAAGATACTCTCTTAAGCTCGCTATATAGCTTCTCGGGGTCTCGTGCTAGACCACCGAGTAAACGCTCATTTTGTTCATGAAGAGTTGCGCTATCATCCTATAGAACAGTTGTGTCCAATTTTTTTATTTCAAGTGCCAGTAAATTAATTTGAAAACATTGCAACTTCTTTTGATATGTTTTTTTAACTTTATCAATTTCTATTTAGCGGAAATGGCAGTTACGGAAGTTAATTACTGGTATTTTTGACGAATTCAGAAAAGATAAAACTTTATTCGATTATTAGGAGCCGAGTTAATTTTTTTAAAAAATCTGGAAGGCGTAAATGTTGTATAGTCCTGAGTTTCACACACGTTAATGTTAAATATCCATATTTTCCATAAAAAAATACTACGATAGGATTCATTGATTTTTAGTATTATAAATTTAATAATAAAGCGCATTCAAAATGACTCGCGCTTGCAAAATCTTCAGTATCTCGGACTTCGTATCCAGACTTCCAGATTACCTACAATAAATCCGTTTGTACTTAATCTGTATCTGTGGTAGCTGGTAGCTAGACGAGATAGACACGAATATCAATTTTTTTATTTTTGCCTTAGAATCCAAATAGAGCAACGAATATCTTATTTTTACTTACTTTCCCATTTTTTTTACTCATTTCCACATTTTACTTATTATTTTCACAATATTTCTCAACACAATATTTTTCATTCGATGCAACAATTGCGTAATTAATCGTATTCACGTTATATTTGCTGATGCCGGTAGAAAATTAAATAAAAACGAGCATTTTGTTACGGCAGCATTTTATTTAAGCAAAACAATGTAATCTATTTAAATAATTATTTTATTATGCTAATTTATATGTATTATGTACAATATCATTATTATAAATAAAAATTTTATAATAATGATTTTGTACATAATACACATTTATTTGCATAATAAAATAATTGTTTATGATTAATACCCTTCAAATATACATCAACACAATCTTCTTCCCTTCGTTGGATAATATTTCGATTCACTTTCTTCTTCTTCATCATCCTCATTTTCGTGAAGAATAAAATCAAAATCATTGAAAGAATCTTCATCATTGTCTTGAAGGTTTGTAACAGTTTCAAAGTTTTCACAATGAGTTGACTCACAATGTTTAAAAACACCGTGCATTTAAGGGGATGGTTTTTACACCCACATACTTTTTTTTTCAAGTACTTTATTTATAATTTCTTCATTTCTACTTATAATTTCACGTGTGGTCCCAGATAAATGGTAATGAGAACCAGAGTTACAAATCTTGGTAACTCAGAACCATACTATCATAAATAAAAGTTGTAGAGACTTTGCTACCAAGCCACCCGTAATAAATAGGATGGTTTGAAGAGAAAAGTACTCATGTAGTAGTGTAAGTAAAGCGACTACACTCCGACCCATATACATACATACATACATAGTATATTGTCAGAAATTTTCCAGCCACACTGACTCACATCGTACTCGCTACCTAACCATTTTTGTATTTGCAAATAAACTCTGATGAAGCAATGTTGTTTGGCTGCCCATTTCAGTGGAGATTGATTATCTAATTGAAATGAAGTTCGAGATATAGATCGTTAAAAATACTCAAAGCGAAGGCACTCTCAAAGAATGCCTGCTTTTTTATTGCAATATAAGAAATTAGAAATTATAAATAAATAATATGATACATACTTTTAGCGATTTCTTCAGGGAAAGCATTTTCGTTATAAACAATATGTATTAATTTACAATATTCTGAATTAGAACTAAATATTTTTAATAACTTGGTCTTTCCTTGTGTTTAAAATGAAGAGACTGTATTACATAGGGCTGTGATGTGACGGCACGAAGAAAAGCTATATATTTTGTTAACTGTAGATATTTGAAGCTGTAATTGGAGTACCATCGATCTACTTCTCGTCTTTTTCCTTTTTCCAAAAATAAAATATTTTTGTGTCGTAGGAATCAGTTGCGTTAAGAGTACAATTAAATCTACATCCTCCCCAACTATATACCATAATATTATTAACTGCAGTCATATTTCGATAATTAGTGAATCCTTTGCTATTTTAGTTTAAAATTTAGCAATTTGTAACTCAATAGAATAGAAAGTATACTAAAAATCAATGAATCTTATCGTAGTATTTTTTTTATCGAAAACAAAGATAATTAGCATTAACATGTGTGAATCTCAAGGCTCTATAACGTTTATTGCCCCTTCCAGATATTTTTGTAAAAAAAATTATCTCGGCTCTTAATGGTCATAGAGTTATGTTTTTTTAATTCGTGAAAAAACGCCAGTAATTGATTCCCGTAACTCCCATTTCCGCCAATTAAAATTGAAAAAGTTTTATAAAACAAAACATGTTAAAAAAAGTGTAATGTTTTCAAATTTATTTTCTGACTATTGAAATAAAAAAATTCGATAATACTGTTTTATAGGATGAAAGCGCATCTCTTCACGAACAAAATTAAAAAAAGTTATTTCTTAGTTTGCCACGAGCTATATCTACCCCAAGTAACAAGTATGGGAAGTTCTAGAAAACCCGATTTTTAACGGTATTTTCGATATAACTCGAAAAGTACGAAAAATATTGAAAATTATTATAGAAGAATTTTGACATTTTTTTAAATATCTACAACTTCCCTATTTAACTTTTTCGATAAGAGTTATAGTTTTTCAGTTATTTACAAAAAAAACGTGTTTTTCATCCCTTGGATTTTTGTAGGTTAGGCGCGCCATTTAAGCGCGAGTTTAAAGAAATAGAACCTCATATTTAAATTCCGTTTCTTATACGACCATTTTTCTTCCTCCAGGTAGAAATTTATGTCACCACTTGTCTAGAATGCTTGGAATATAGAGACAAAACTTAAACGCACCAGTGAACAACACAAAACTTCATTCTTGTAAGCCTCGAGTTATGATGTGGACTTGAATAATTTGTCACCATCGAACTGTTCCCGTTTTTATGGAAGCCGCTTTGAATCAGTATCAATATATTGACTTCAAAAAGTGACCGAAACGTAGACGGGTAGTTTCTAGCCAACACGTTTTCATACGCTTAATTTGCGATAATTTTTAATGCACTTATTATATTAATACAGAAACAGAGCACCAGAGCATATTATATGAATAACAGAGCACCAACCCATCTGAACATAAGTCAAGCTTCACCAATCCAAGGTGGCGGCAATTCATTTGCTAAACAATTCAATATATGGGTATTCAATATTGAAAACCACCAGTATTTGGTACCCATGGAGATTTATAGGTTATAATTTTTTCATTCCAATAATGATATGGCTCCAGAATAAGAAAATGATAATTTGATTAGAATAGTAGATCTAAATTTGAATTTCATTAATATAATGTAGTATGGGTATATAATATAAAGGTTTACCTTTTTGCATCTCCACAACCTCTCCATAAACTTTTAACGATTACTAGCTGCTTTTTATGGAAGGAGGATCCTCCGTTAAAGTCCGGAAGGCCTTCTGCTTCACAAAGATGCACCTGCAATAAAACAAAGTGAAATATAACTTTAGTGAAAGAAATAATGTACAGGTAAGGCATTCAACATTTCTTTGATAATCATATTGTACCAAAAATTTGAGGAAAAATATATAAAATAGGTATAGCTAAAATTGTAGAACTGTGATAGTTATTTTAAACTAGGACGAAAATTCGCACTTTTACTGCAGCAAATTTTTATAGTCGAGGCTAATATCAGTTAAGAAAAGTATTCTTCTTAGCGGATTTTCTTATTGAACATAATCATGTTTTCGCTGATCGTTTAAAATCAATTAAAACTTTGTAAAATAAATTTAATAAAAATCGTGGTATGCAAGTATTTACTTGGTTACTATGGAGATTAATTTCATGAGTTAATTTGTTTTATGTATAAAAAAGTGAGCTGTTTCCATAGAAACCAACCACCTTCCTTGCTTAGACATGCAAAGTGCATATTCTCTGTGTCCCCGACAAAAAAGTAACACTTTGTTACTTAATAAATATTTGTAATATAAATGTTTTGCTGAAAATCGGAGAAGACCATCTTTGGTTTTGAGACAAGCATTGTTTGTTGGTATTTTTATAACAATAAATACCTTCATCGTTGCTTGTCACGATGAGGGCAACGGAATCAAATAATGTACAGCTGATAATCCGTATATTATATCGTACCTACCTATTAACTAATATATTAATAAGACAAACCAATGACAATATCAATACAATAATTAAAGTGTTGTGATAAAAGATTTTATATGTATTGCGAATGATTCAATTAGACTATTAAAATGATTACGTAGACAACTAGACAATGCAGTGAATAGAAAATGTACCAACGTCGCGTCGTCACGCTTGAATAGTCTTTCTAAATCACTTGCTATTTTAAACTAGATCGAAGAGAAAGTATACCAGTAATTGTTTGATTGAGTGATTACCATCTTAGATAGCCGTGATCGTCTAGTGGTTAGGACCCTACGTTGTGGCCGTAGTAACCCAGGTTCGAATCCTGGTCACGGCATGAGATCCTCTTATTTTCTTAAAAAAATACGCTTGTGCAACATACTTAGCGGAATGCATTTCTGACTGATTCCCATTTTTTATTAAATGGCAAATTAAAAGTTCTCTTTTAAATAGGATTTATTTACTAAACATCCTATTTAAACAAAAATTTGTTCTAAATCTTCGTCTCTTATGTACAACATTAAATGTACAAAATTTCACAAAGTCAAAGTGTTCCTTGACCATTTAGTAAATTAAAAATAAACTTGAAAGTAGTCTATGGAAGAAACATATGTCAGTTTCTAATTCCTGTATCCTGGTGTACGAATGTCAATGCTTTAGTCATAATATTCAATGTTGTGGCCAACGTTGTATATAAAGAAGGGGATTGATACAAGCAAATATTCAAAGTTACGTGTTTCTCTCAAGAGACAAAACTATATTTACCGGAGGGATATTTACCGACAAGAACGCGAGTATTTATTTACAAAGGAGCAAGTCCATTACTTTGAATAGTGCACCTGATGATAATTTATATTTAATGATGTAGATCAACGCCTTAAACATAAAATAACATTTTTCAAAAGCTTATTGATTGGGTTCTAATCTATCAAGCTAACATAATTGCGTAAAGTGCATATAGGAGTCAGAAAAAGTTGGGTAGCCATCACCATATTCTAGACCAGGTGTTTCAGACACCATTTTCCAAGATGGTTTGAGAAGTTGCCTAATTGCTATTTACTGAAGAAAATGAAGTAGGTAATTTTGGATTTTAAATAAAGCGATATTATTTACATTAGAATATATAATTTGCACAACACTTTTAGAAGGAAAGTAAAGTATGTTCAGCAAAAGTGAGTGGAAAACTAACATACTTTTTTCTAAGTCTTATCTTTTACACTGTTCACCACATTTGCAATTCTCTGTGCATGTCACATAGTGTAATTTACATTTACATACTAGTAGCGCATACTGTACAACTGCACTCTATCAATAGTTCAGAAGCAATTTATTAAGGCACAGGGCAGGTTTTAGCACACCATTTGCATCTACGCACCATCTAATAATCTGTCAGCTGTAGGCTATTATCAGGAAAATAGCTTTGGGATAGGTTTAAACGGTCCCGTAGAACAAAAAGCATTTTCGGATATGTCCATTTCTTATTGAAAAAGATCCGACAACTCAGAAGCAAGGATACGCTAAATTTTAAAAATATATTTGGTCAATTCTTGTGGACTAAAACAAGTACCTAACTACAAGAAAATGAAACGAGTAGACGAACTAATAAATATCACACAGGCTTTTATTTCTATATATGTAGAGAGATTTTGGTTCTCGAGTAAATACAAATGAAAAATCAGTCACAACCGCGTGATCACATACCAGTATAAATGTTAGCCCAAAATGTAGATAAAATTATGCTGATTCAAAATAGTAAAGTAACTAAGTAGGCAGCTTATTTTACAAATATATTTTCATCACGGGGAAATGTGACGGATTATACTAATTAATTGATATACTGCAAAAACATATTCCATCAATATTATAATCATGATTACTTCAATATTCGTTCGATTAGTTCAAGCGGAATAAAATTAGGCAAATGCTCTGTTTGCTATCTAAATTTAGATTTCCTTTCAAGTACGTCTCTGACCGGACGTCTTAGCGTCAATATTGACTTGAAGAAGCAGAATGAGGTAGATATGTCAATTTTATTGAACCCTCGGGCACGCAAATGGAAGCCAATATACCCTTTCGACATGCGCTATCATTTGGCAGCTTAAAAGAGAACAGAGTAGCATGTTGCTCCTTTATTTTGAAATAACTGAAGGTCAATAACTACTAATAAATGCTTAGATATAGCTATAATAGAATTTTATAATAGTAATATAATGTGAGAGAATATAATTCACTTGTCACATGGTACATTTTTGATTAATTTCATTGGTTAAAATACAAAACCAAATCGCAGAATAGGCTATCTAATCGGTGATAATTTTATCACCCCATGTTGACTGTCACCTGTTTTAAATGAATATAAACTGATAGAAAGTTTCAATAGAGGCGTTGAAATAAAAAAATAGTGCTGTTAAGCAGATAATGTGTTAACCAGCAGATCACCGACGATGGGGAGATGCTAGAGGTTTAGAAGAATCTCAGTTTAACCAATTCATGTAATTTTGCGCTTCAAGAAGAATCAAAATAACTACGAAAAGCGACTACGATTACAGGAATTGCATTAATTAGTAGGTAATATTAATTAATAGGGGTGGGTGTCAGAAAAAAAAGCGTGGGTTTCGACTTTGGACGGACTCCGCTGAAATAGGGCTTAAATGAAAGATCTTAACGTAGATAGTAAGCCATTAAAAAAGTTAGTTATGAGCAAGATACGCGTCGTAGTTTTTTATTCCAAAAAATAATTTTGAAAACGTTAAAGGTTATGATTTTACAGAAAAACGTTTCGAACAAAAGTTTTTCAGCGAATGATTTTACGTAAGGAATCAAAAGGCATTTAAAATAATCACAAAATTTCCTCGCTGCTATATTTAGTGCCGAAATAAAAAAAGCGAAAAAATAAAAATACATAAAATATAGAAAAGCTTTTTCTGAATTCGTTGAAAGGACATATTTTTCAATTGCAGAAAGGGTTGTAGCTGTGGCGGCGGTAACAACGTGTAGCTCCCCCGCAAAAGTTTCTATTGGCTCCCTCACCCGTACAGATGAAATAAGTACACCCAGATAAAATAAATAGAAATAAAGAGATAAATAAATTAATTTTGAACCAATTGACTTATTATCTTAGTTATTGTTTTGCAAAGCATCGTTATTTTAACATTATGAATTTAGCAGTCAACTGATCCAAGTCTAATTTCCGAATTCGTTCATGTTCTATATTAAGCAAAGCCAAAGCACTCACTCTAAGTTCTGTCATTGTAACGCGCAAGTGTTTTTATTAAGTTTGGGATTTGAAAAAGATGTCTCTGCACTAGCGGATGTTACCGGCAATCTAAGAAACAGTTGAAATAATGAAAACACATCTTGAAGACCGCTGAAGATGCATCTGTTATCTGTCGACTGTCGCGAAGAAATCAGTTGCCAAATCATATATGGTCGTTTGTTTTCGAATTTCGTTGGATAAAGCAGTTCTGACGCTTATTAATTGTTCGGGTTAACTCTGGAAAAAATGAGATTTGTATTTGATCAATAATGCGGCTGCATGAACCTTAATTTATTCATTGGATAGGTCAACGAATCGAGAAGGGACCAGGAAAGAAAAATGTTTCATTGCCTCGTTCAGGCCAGTAAAATATAATAGTAACGTAACATAAAAGTTGACTCGTTAAACTGTCTAACGATTCATTAAAAAATTGTATTTGAAACATCTTTATAGGATCTGCAATTCAGTCTTCAACTGTGAACCATGTGAGTACTGATTTAAGTTTTTTCTAAAATTGAAGCTTCCTTCTCTATCTCTTCGAAATTTTCCCTCGTCCATGACAAGTTCTTTTTTGCATCATAAATTAAATCACAAGCTCGATCAATATCGAATGTTGAGCCTTGTAAGCGCTTTGAAATTAAATTAATACTGTCTAAAACTACGTTGAAAAACTAGTAGCAGAATAAATTCATATGTACTCATTTTACCTTAAATAAAATTCGCCTCGTCTCTTTCAGCTGGATTTTTACATATTAAATTTAAAGTTGATAAACACCGCATTACAGATTTATAGTTTACATAAATAGTACTGAGACAATCAAATCGGGATGCATATAGGACACAGCCTCCAAATAAAAGACAATATTTGGTCTACAGAGTTGTTTACAAAAGCTACAAAAAAATATTTTTCGGTGACCGATGAAAGGGATTTTGAAAGGGATAAAGGGGATGAAAGGGATGTTGATGTACCGATTATGTATGCACCGCGGGGTCTTCAGGGGCCTTATCGCCGCCACTGGGTTGTAGTACAAACTGTGTTTGTAAAAGCGTCGGATTATTTTGTTCACTGGTATGTATCAATTATTTTCAAGGCCAGTCTTGCTCCAATATTGAATCAAGTATAACATATGAGGATTCTTATGATATCAATGAGGAGACAACTAATTAATTTTTCTCCTTATGCCAATGTACAGATATTCAATAGGAAGAGGAAATCGAACAAGACATTACTATTGAAGTAAAATTTGAATATATTATCAGTCAGACTAAAGTTTTCCCGAAATCAACAATATTCCGCTCCACTTTTATCATTACCAATGGGACCAATTTTTTAATACATAAAACTTAATCACATTGTACCGTGGAGAATACGACTTCTTTAACTTTTGAAATGTCTATATCTCAGGAACGGTGACACTTAGGAAAAAAGTAAAGAATAATTTTAGACAATTATATGGACAATTCTACAACTTTTGTCTAGTCCATTTTTAAGCTAACGCTTACCGTTTACGAGAAAGATAAAAAAACGATATTTTTTACATTTGACCTTGAGTAAATATTTTAGCACATGTAGGATCGGTGGGGATTTATTTTCATATACTATTTGCGTCAGTGTATTTAAGACATATACCAATTTTCAACTCTAAAAAATTGCTTCATGCGAAGACAAATATATCGTGTAGTTGATGTTTAATTGACCTAAGTACCTATTCAATTAAATCAATCACGAATTACTTGAATTAACGAAATTTGCATATTTGATATCCATCTATCACATGTTTAAACAATGCTGTTTGAATCAAAAATTCGAGTTACTTAAATGAAATAATAATTATTAATCAATTTATGATAAGTTGGCCTAAATGCGTCGATGATTAGCTGAATTGTAGAAATTTGTACAATCTTTAGAGTTTAAAGAACTATTTAAAATATTTGCCCCAATCGTTTTCAAGGCTAATTCAATAATAAATATATTTGTTACAAGCTTCCCCGTACTTGGCGTACGATTTTTATATACCTACTAGGTACCCGCGACACGTGCGCCGGCCAGAGCAATTAGTTTTCGTCTGTTCAACGTTCATCACATGCCTCCATGCGGGTCCCTCCGTAATAATTAATTATTAGTTGTCCCTTTCAAATAATAGTGATTATTATTGTTAAGGAAGTACGGAGTAAAATTGTGAAAACTGTGACCTCAAGCTGAATAATGGATGAATTCCTTAGTGCAAATAAACTGGTGCATTTAAAAGCAATATTCGAAGGTAAGTGCATATACACACACACACCTCTCTTTTTAAGCCTAAATAAACATCAAGATAAATGGCAGGCGACACTCGGCTGGCCCCATCAAAATCATTTATACAAAAACTTGTTTTAAGTAAAATTCATATAGATATAGATAAAAAGTATAGAAGCAATATTTTGTAAATGTCCTTTTTTTTATTTCATTAAACATGGCGTCTGAACCCAGTAATTAATTTCTTATCTAGGTAACGTGGTAGCACAAGGAGCCTATGTGCAGCGGACCTCTGATCCGCACTCCGGACAAATTCCAGAATTCCAGATAGGTAACGTGGGTTAAGACGCCATGTTTCATCAAAAATAGCCTATTGTAGTTTTCATTATACCTATACAATACGAGAAAGGGTTGGATTTAGTCAATCTTCTATATTTTTGTCTCAAATACATATGTATTAGGAAGAAGTCTGGTATTTTTCATTGAAACCTATACCCGTTTACATTAACTTTTTAAAGAATTAATTGAAAGTTGCTTAATACAATACCACAAACGGTTGGGTACAGTGAATCTTCTATGTTTTGTCTCAAATACATATGTATTAGGAAGAACTCTGGTATTCTTCAATGAAATCTATACCCGTTTCCATTAACTTTCTAAAGAATTGATTGGAATTTACTTATAAAATCATGTTTGGTCTGGCGGTTGTTTTAAGATTAATTTTACTAGTCAGTACATCACTAATAGGGCATTTAAGAAACCTGGCACTTCAAAGCCAAATTCAGCTGATTTTAGTTGTTGTAGGACGTCCCGAAACTAGACGCCAATATTTTAGCACGTTATTCTATACAGGGTGAGTCAGTTTTTTGTAGACAAACTTTAACAGGGGATAGAACGCACGTTTTTAAAAAGAAAAGTGCCTATAAATATATGGCCGATCTAGCTTCCTAAGGAAGATACAAGGTGTTAAAGTTTCATTTTTTTTTACATTAATGTGTAATATTTTCTGAACGGAATGATATATTCACTAAATATTTTACACATATCTTAACCTGCATAGGATCAACATGTTGTATTGTTCCTGTCGAAAATACTATAGTGGATGTTACTTTTTTCGGGTACTTCGGATATTCTGCATAAAGGAACTTTTTTTTAGTACGCCACTGACATTATCTGATACATATTTCTAAAATAACGGCCCCTTAGTAACAATTTTGATCTCTTGTAATTTCGCTCTAACTACGACAGTTTTAGAGATATTGGCCGTTGTTTCTCTGACAGTGTAATGTCGTTATTATATTTTTTTTCTCGAATTTTCTTTATGACTTATAAACGAACGCTTAGATTTTTTCATGTTTGGGGGATAATGCCTATTAATTAAGGCGCATAAAACAAGCGGTAAGAATGTTCAAAAACTTGCACAGTGGCGGGGTTGAAGGGGTGCTCCACCCCTTTCGTAAACAGAACATCTACGCCAAAGACTATTTAAAAAAAACTGTTATTTTCATTATCTACATACAGTTTAACAAAAATAATGTCCCTTCTTCTGTTTCGAAATTCCTGTGCGGTTCCTAGTTATTTTGATTTTTAGTGTTTGATGTGGTACTAAATTAAATAATTTATTTATTAGCAATAATAATTATCGGCTAAATATTTAATTCTTTCAACGAAACCTACCTAAATATGGTGTGTTAAGGATTCTAAAAAGCCGAAATCTCTTATTCTTTATCTTTTTCCAATGTAGTCAAAATAAATATTTGTTATATCAAGCCTTACTCAAATACAATACTTTTATATGTTGAAATCTGTTAAATTACAAATGTACTTACAATACAATAGATTATTGTGCAGTTGCCAAAAGTCTTAAAAATTTCCTTTAAGTTTTATTAAACTTGTGCATGTACCAATTTCTGTTTCAATTTTTGTTGTTGTTTGCTAAATAATTTCCATTTAAAACTAGCGTATTTGTAACTGTACGTAATAATTGCAACAAAATATTATACTCCTTGGAAAACAAGTAAGCATTATGTCATATTTTGAAACGACAGTTTGACGTATTACAAGTTTATCTACAAACAATTTTGCTTCATCTTGAATATTTTCACTGTTATTAGTTATTATTTTTAAGATTAAAAAGTTATTTTATGTGATTTGCCAGATTTTAATTAGTGTAACATGCCGTTTACATTTACAAATAGCGAACAAGCCGACATTCATTTTATTTATGGGTTCGGGAATTCAAGATACGCAGCTAGGGAGTATCGAAGAAGATTTCAAAATAGACGACAACCTCATCATTCCGTTTTTGTGAGTATCCACCGTCGATTTGTTAACCAGGGTTTGAAAAATGTACCCGGGGGCCGACAGAACAACCGTGGACGAGATAGAGACCGTATATTGCGGGAATATAACAAGAACCCAACGACAAGTACTCGACGTGCTGCTATTGCTCTTGGTATTTCCCAAAGTAAAATTTCCCGGGTTTTAAAACGGGATCACAGACGCCCATATCATATTCAACCTGTTCAAGGTTTATATCCAGGTGACGCTGAACGAAGACTTACTTATTGTAGGTGGGTTCTTAACTCCATTCAAAATAATAGGGATTTCTTATCCAATATACTGTGGACTGATGAATCTTGTTTTACTCGTCGTGGTATAGTAAATTTTCACAATCTGCATGTATGGGCACATGAAAACCCACATGCCATTCGACCACGAAATTTTCAACATGAATTTAGTACAAATGTCTGGATTGGAATTTACGGCAACCACGTGTTTGGACCTTATTTCTTGCCACAACGTGTAAATTCAGAAAATTTCCTACAATTTTTAGAAGAACACCATGGTAATATATGGGAAGTCATTCCTTTGAATTTAAGAAGACAGTCTTGGATTCAACTTGATGGGTGCCCGGCCCATTATGGCAGAAATGTAAGAAATTGGCTAAACAATAACTATCCAGGGAGGTGGATAGGTCGTGGAGGTCCAGTGGCGTGGCCTCCCAGATCCCCCGATTTAACACCACTTGACTTTTTTGTGTGGGGATTCATTAAGGAAATAGTGTATACCACTCCGGTTAATACACTTGAGGAACTTCAAAATCGCATTAGAGATGCTTGCAATGAAATAAGGGTGCATCATTTAGTTAACTTAAGACGTTCTATGATACGTCGCAGTGAAATGTGTATTGAGAAGAACGGTTTACATTTTGAACAAAGTATCTAATTTTATGTATGTAGGTACTAGTGTTATTGTTATTAATTCTTGTAATTGTTATTTATAAATCATTATTGCTAACAATTGTTATTTATTCCACAATTATTATTGTTAATTAAATATTGCTATAAATTCAAAAATGTTTATATCTCCATAAACATTAACATCAATGCTCATCTAATGTTTTTTTTGTAATTGTAATTACTTGGAAAGAGGTAAAGAGATTTCGGCTTTTTAGAATCCTTAAAAAACCATATTTAGGTAGGTTTCGTTGAAAGAATTAAATATTTAGCCGATAATTATTATTGCTAATAAATAAATTACTTAATTTAGTACCACATCAAACACTAAAAATCAAAATAACTAGGAAACGCACAGGAATTTCGAAACAGAAGAAGGGACATTATTTTTGTTAAACTGTATGTAGATAATGAAAATAAAAGTTTTTTTTAAATAGTCTTTGGCGTAGAAGTTCTGTTTACGAAAGGGGTGGAGCACCCCTTCCACCCCGCCACTGTGCAAGTTTTTGAACATTCTTACCGCTTGTTTTATGCGCCTTAATTAATAGGCATTATCCCCCAAACATGAAAAAATCTAAGCGTTCGTTTATGTCATAAAGAAAATTCGAGAAAAAAAATTATAATAACGACATTACACT
Source organism: Tetropium fuscum (assembly GCA_964058915.1). Classification (NCBI taxonomy): domain Eukaryota; kingdom Metazoa; phylum Arthropoda; class Insecta; order Coleoptera; family Cerambycidae; genus Tetropium; species Tetropium fuscum. Next base: position 9,387 of record CAXKVY010000581.1, on the reverse strand, counting down.
GTCAGAGAAACAACGGCCAATATCTCGAAAACGGTCATAGTTAGAGCAAAATTACAAGAGATCAAAATTGTTACTAAGGGGCCGTTATTTTAGAAATATGTATCAGATAATGTCAGTGGCGTACGAAAAAAAAGTTCTATTATGCAGAATAGTCGAAGTACCCGAGAAAAGTAACATCCACTATAGTATTTTCGACAGGAACAATACAACATGTTGATCCTATGCAGGTTAAGATATGTGTAAAATATTTAGTGAATATATCATTCCGTTCAGAAAATATTACACATTAATGTAAAAAAAAATTAAATTTTAACACCCTCTATCTTAGGGTGTATATATATATAATAGGCACTTTTCTTTTTAAAAACGTGCGTTCTATCCCCTGTTAAAGTTTGTCTACAAAAAACTGACTCACCCTGTATACGCCCTAAAACAGAGATATAAGTTCATATAAACTAGGGTCCGCAACTTCTTAGTTTTTCAGATACAGGGTGTTAAATGTGAAGACCTGTATCACCCTGTATCTGAAAAACATAGAAGTTGCGGACCCTAGTTTAAATAAACTTTTATCTTTATTTTAAGGTGTATAGAGGTTAAAAATATTGACGTCTAATTTGAGGACACCCTATATAGCAAGAACAGATTAGAATCAATAGCTTGCTATTCACAAAACACAAATGATGGGTTTGTGGCTATTCAGAAACTGGTGCGTAATCTCTTTGTTTATGTCCTACAGGAGCCATATTGTGATTGCGCAGGTCGGTTACATTAACTGTCCTATTACATCTAACTAAAAGACTCAGTTTTTTCTCAAGGATCATTGTTTTTAGAACAGAAAATTGACGATTTGGAAATCGTAGAGCTTCTAACAGAAGACCAAATAGAGGTAGAGGTTGGTTAACGGCAACATTGGGGACAAGGTTCGTCTGAAAAGAAATTACGAAGAAATAAGAAATTACGAAGAAATAAGAAATTAGAAGAAATTAATTAGAAAGGCTAGTTATTCCAGAACGTATACGAATTTTTCCTAACCCTGTATAAGTACCTAAGAATTTTGCTTTCATTTTAGTGAACGTTAACATTTTGTACCTACTTGTTTCTAAGCTATTAGGTAATGTATGTATGTATATATATTTGAACAGCAAAATATATTTTTATACTCTAATATATACATGTTGGATTTAATTTTTTTTAAACAATCCATGCATGCCTTAACCTTTTACTTATATTTCCCAGAAAATTTAAAGACGTTATTATTTAATGTATTCCACATGAAATGTCAAGATGCGAAATAGTTTTTAACATCTTTATAACTTGGTAGGTATATTATTCTCGATCTTTTTATAGAAAAGTAAATAGATAAAAAAATCATTATCATATTTAAACCAATAGCATATCTAAACCAAATATACCCTAAATAAAACGTAAATCACGAAGTGGTGTTAGGAAACATTTATGTGATTAGGTTAAATACATCAAACGTTTTATTCACGTATTTCTATATTTAGCACAAATTATCGATATATTTGAATCAAACCGTCAAATAGTTAAATGAATTATGCCACAAAAATATTAGAAATATTCAAGTTATTTACTGAAATATTTGTATGGTTGGTTTGACAATGTGCGGTGTTTGCCTGAAATGTCTTTTTATTTAGCGGAAGACATCACAAGTTTCAGTTGTTGCTACAGACACTAGAGTGAATGAAGCTTATAAATAATTGAGATAATTATTTTTGTATTTTCTAATAATTATTTTGTGTAGTTGACTCAATTCTGTAAATGATTGGCTTATATCAAATATATATTTACTTGGTTCATATATATTTATATTTAATACAATCATTTCTTTTTTGTGTGTGGAGTATATTATAACGAAACCATAAAAGCAACATGAAGTATAGTTTCATTAAAATATTTTAGGTGATATGGACTTGAGAAATAGTATACAGCTTACTTTACTACCATAACAAAACACTAGGTACTAAAATAACGTAACCTACTAAAACATTATTTTAATATATTTTTATAACTACCTCCATCAAAAGTTTCATGCAATCATACCCCTACTGCTGAATGTAAATTCTTAGATACTAAATAAAATGCTAGAGAAATGTTTATTACCCTTTCACTATATAGTGATGTGAACATTTACTACAAATGATGTTAGTTGAAAATAAAAAAATAAAGCAATATATTGTGGTTATATTAAGTTATATTCAAGTTAAGGTGAAACTAATGCCGAAGGTTGTGAGAATAAATAGAATATGAAAAGAAAATACTTGGTCATTACTGCTATTTCGAAGTAAGAACCGCATCGGATCATTATTTTCCAGTTTTCATGATAAAGAAACAACACTCACATATATATTTAAATGGGGAAAAGATTCTTGCTCCCTAGGAGAAGTTCATGGCTCGGTTGCCGGTGAGACGAACGCAATCAGCCGTTGCATTGTGTTGCTTTTATGCTCTTTATTGGTTCATAACGTGATACAATAAGGTAGAATAACGGCTAGAAGGGCTACTTTTACTTGTTTTTCAGGATGATTACATAACGGATTGCTTCTTTGTAGTAGCAGTAGTTTGAAAAATTGTGGAACCTAAGTTTTCGACAACTTGAATAATACCAATCAAGGAAATGCTTATCGATTTCAAACAGTCAAACAAACGCATTAAAATCTATTACCTATTATATAGTACAGTAATAAATACAAAGGAAAATATGTCGAAGTATCATATCAATTTATCAAGTTGACCGCTAACCGCTACTGATAGGCCATTCATATTATCATAAATACAAAAAAGAATTATAAAGTTTTGCCACTTGGGGATTAAACTCACCAAGTGATGTACTTTCAAAATAAAAAGTTTTCAAGCAACAAGTGGGACCTTCATCCCTAAAACCCACCTCTAAAGTGCAATTCTGTAGTTTTTTGCGATTTTCTGGAAAACCGTTTGTCCTACAAAAAAATTGTAATTACAAAAAATGTTCCCAGTAAAATTCTATATAAAAGAGTGTATTGCCTAAATTGTTTAGAAGAGAGGTTTTCGAGAAATCAGCTATTGAAGTTAGGGGTTGCATTAACAGAGATACACGAACATGGTATAATCATGTATTTTAGGTACAATTTTGGAACTCTATGATTTAGTGTAAGGTTGTATTATATTACAGAACAACATTAATATGCAGGAGGAGGAAAAACGGACAAAATATCGAGAACTGCGCTTCGAATTCCGCAGACTCTATACACCATACGTACTGTTAAGGCAATACTAATTAGTCAGTAGTCCTAATTATTGGCGCTCTCAGTGCACACAGGGCACACGACTCTTGGACCCAATAATCACTGTGGGTTCAGTGATTATTGGGTCCAAGAGTCGTGGACATGGGGTGTAACTGTTGGTATTTCTCCAGCTCCCCTCTGTGGATATGTCAGCGCCACAGAGAAGGGTGACTGGTTTTCTTAAATGATAATGATACTAATTGTTATGTTTATTATAAACAGAATATTGCCCAACAGAAATTATTATATAATTATAATTATTATAATTCAAAATACAGGACAAATGTAAAACTAATAATACAAAAATATAATAATGTCTTATAAATATTTATATTTAAGCGAGGTATTAGATAATATTTATCATTACCTTGCTACATTCTCAGTCCACTTTTTTAAATATAAACTATTACTTTGTAACGACATCAAAAATTCCAGGCCACTTGTTACATCAAATATATAGTGCAGATTAGATTTTAAATTAATACCAACAATAAGATTCCCTTTATTGCCAGTTAGGTATTATTGTTTTGTATTATAATATACTCAGTTCTGTTTACAGTAAATTCAAAACCGATTAAAACTAGGTAAAGTGCTAGACATACGATTTTTCAGATGCCTAAGCCGGCCGCGTAAAATGTTCAGATTTATTCAAAGTAGGTAGAAAATAACAAACGTGTTCGAGGTCAGATATCATTGATAGGTGCGCCGTACAGATGACAAGTGGGCAAGCATCTCCCACTTGAACGTAGACCAGCGGTGAACGTAGACCAGCTCCCACCAAACGCACTTGCGCCAGATCAGGGTAGGAAGCTATCTCTCCGCAAAAAAGTTAATAGAGATATGCAGATAGATTTGTGTAGCTAAGATAGTAGACGTATTGTATACTATGTAGACTATGAAACTACAAGTAAATATAATAAACTTATTAAAACTCTCATTGTCTCATTATTTAAGATAGTATTACATTCCTGTAAATCACATGACCTCTGGACATTTCCGATCTCCAGCTAGAAGCTATCTGAGGTCCCCATTGGGCCGTCTTTGGGGTAACGTGGTAACTATACACGAATAAGCATAGTTTGGCGCTCGAAACTTTACCGATGACAGGGAAAGAGCGTCACAACTTAATTAAACGGCCTCTATTGGCGTTAGACTGACAACAATAATCATGGTTGATTGCGCAAACAATAAACCTATCTATATGAGACACACAGCTAATTACTAGGGTTAAGTAGACCTGACTCTAATAGAACAATTTTGACTAACTCTCCGCTTACTAAACTATTTGATATTAAACCCGAATTGACTGCATGCCCGGACCTCAATAATTTTGGCTAAGATTGTCGCTCTAGCCCTCTAAAAAGCTCAACCAATCATACGGGATCTACTTTACCCCTTACATAATCTAAGTAAACTATTCCCGTACGCTAACGACATCTTCTGGTTGCAAAATAAGAACTAAACATTTTACATGATATGGATAAATAATAACAATATTTGTGGGGTGCCTGCTTTCTACACATATGAAGAGAAAACCCCACAGAAAAACTTTTCTTAGGCTTAGATCCTTCATTCACCAAAACAATACAATTATGACATTTCTGAGATACTCTCTCTGTATGAATTAGTTGACCCAAGGAATAACAATTTATGATTTTACTGTCGAATCTTTACGAGTCCCTGATTTTATGAGACGTACCGTCAGGGGACCTAATTAACCCTACAGAAGAGATAAGATAATAAGATTTTAGATATTTTACTTTTTGGCAGTTCGGCATCTGTTTACATTTTGAAATTTAGCTGTGATATAGTACTTAAAGAGAAAATATAATACAAGATAAATTACTCATTTAATGTGGACCTTCTTAGAATTTTTGGCAATAAACAAAGTACAAACGAATTTTGGGTCGAAAAAATCATAGGCCCGAAAAAATTATAGGCCTGGCATTTTGTTACACCGCCTATGAATATTGTCGCTCCATCTTTCTTACTGTGGAATGCATACAGTTTTAAGCTAGTTATTGTCTCTATTTAAAAAATAAATTAAATATCTGGAAAATGGTTATTTTCGGTTCCAACTAAAATTATGCAACTAACATATATGCAAAATTGGCAATAATATATCATTTAAAATAACCAAGTTGATGGCGACTTCTGGTATAGCTTGAGGTGGTACGTGGACGCATTAAGTGTTACGTGGACGCCATTACTTTATTTGAGCTGGAAATGTCCGAAAGCTCCATTTTCTATATTAAAAAAATTCAAATCCAAGTAGCTTCTAAAATATTCTAATGGGCGGTCACCCTAAGGCGCCCGTTTATTTGCTGAAATAATAAATGATACGCTTTGTCCATAGTTTCATGAGAAAATACGAAAGATGCAAACCTACTGTAACTGTATTGATCATAACAGACCTATATAGTAGTATTTACTACCCCAGTTGCATAAATGCGGCCCAACAGACTACACGTAAACCAACAGTATGCAATGAACCGCTTAGAATATGGTTATACAAGATTCAAAAGATATAACTTTAATGTTACAGTTACTACATTCAGTATATTATTGCTTAGGCGGGGTCGCCAGCTTCGTTTTACAGCCATATATACATTGAATTTCCTCGAATAAAGCCACTTCAGCTTCCTCGGCTCTCAGGAAATAAAACTATAATTCTTATGCCACCGAGGAATAACATAAATCTTCTTATATAATGCTACACCAAATAAGCTAACAGTTATTGAGAGTATTAGTCGCGGAACGTTGGAGACGATCGTATACTTTCAGAATATTCATTTTAAGTTCGATGACAAGTATTGCTGATTCAAGATTTATAAATTGAAAAACCTGATTCTACGAAATATGTAAATATGTTTCAACTGTGTTGAAGATGCGTTATGATTTCAGTTGTGCTGAATATCATACACATATAATTTCCTATAATACAATATCTGTAGAGGCATATTATTTAGAAATTCTTCAAAAGTAGTTCTTTGGTATTTATATCACATACTGTTTACGGTTTAATAGATAACTTTTTAATAAGCTGTGGACAGTTCCTCTAAATTCCAGATGTTGCAAAACCTGAAGTAGCTGTTCTTGATTAACAATATCAAAAGCCATTGCGGTATCCACATAAAGAATGCCTTGGATTTACTAAATATTTTATAAACCTTTGTTAATAAGTTAATTGCATCTTCTGATGATTTTCCGCCACGAAAACCGAATTGAATTTCTGACAATAAATTATGATAGGGGAGAGGGAGGTACATTGATGCACTTTTTGGTTAATATTTTTTATAAAAATATGTGTTGTGATATTTTAAAGTTTAATGTAGGCATCTGGTTCTATAGATATTTACCTATTAAAATAAACAATATAAATGTATATATTAAACCAGTTTCATGACTTTTTGAATTTTTTTAAAAACGTATGCACATGTATCAAACTGCCTCATAAGTGGGGTAGTTTGATATATCCAGGAGGCACAATGATACAGAAATGCAATTATAGTAAAATAAGTAAAACCTGCTCTTAACTATGTTTATTTAAACTAATATTCATTAAAAAAGCATGCAAAATATTATAGTATTGTTAAATTTAAATAACTAAAGTTTAGAGGGAATGTTATGCACCCAGATTGGCGTGCTGTACTTCCCAAAGAAATAGGTTTTGGTAATTTCATTATAACGTCACTTCTATTTACCACACTGACATCTTGAATTGTGGGAAAAGTAAACGTATTTCCCTTACGTCGCAGAAAGTTAATTTCCAATTCAAGTTCATTAACTTTTTGAATACATCCAACGTAGTGCAGTTTGTTTTTTTTTGTACAAAACTGCACTAGCACAAAATCATTTAAATTTAATTTATCGTCATCACATAGTCCCACAGGAAACTCTTCATCACTAATATCCCCTACTGAATCTGATAAACTAAGTTCTAATTCGCTGTCTTCCTCAGAACTACTTTCAATTAACTTTAATTTCTTTGTAACGAGCTTTACTTTTTTCTTCTGAATAACAAGTTTTTCTTCTTTAATTTTGATATTATCTTCTCTTCTTTGTTTCTCAGGAGTGCTCGTGAATATTCGAGATTTTCCCTGTCTAGAGTTTACTTTTTTAACCCGTGGCTTAGTAGGATAAGGCCTGACTTGTTCTGGAGTGCTTGTTACCTTAGGAGATGACACTATTAAGTTCAAGGAACTTAAACTGGATGTAGTTGGAGAACTCACGAGCTGGTTAGGAGTATTTGTGACTTTTGAGATTGATGGAACTGGATGATTAAGATTCTCTTTGTTGACATTTTCATCATGCTGTTTATTGTCTCCTACACTACTGTTAATGATTATATTGTTATTGGCCTCTGGTTCTATCTGTAATTCAGTAGGTGCTGGACGATCTGTTACATAACAGGAAAGAAAATCTTCATCAGTAAAAGCCAACTGGTTAATTGGCCACAGCCCTGGTTTTTCAAATCCCCTTGTAATATTCTTTATTGTAAAAGAATTTTTAAAAGCTGTATTAGATAATGCTGGTATGTCATATATAGTAATTTGTTTTCCAGGGTTTGTAACCATCCAGTTGTTAAATGCTGTCTTAAAATTAGCTTTAAATAAACTATAAACTGCGACATCTAAGGGTTGTAATTTGTGAGATGTATGTGGAGGGAAGGAGAGCAAATGTATTCTGTGTTCCCTTGAATAATTTATAGCGTCTATGCTGCAATGAGATTCTTGGTTATCAAGTAGCATTAGTGAAGGATTTTCTTTAGACGTGTTAGTCATTTTTTGAAAGTGTCTCAGTACATCTACAAATAAAGGTGAAGTTATCCATCCCGATTTGGATGCCAACCCTAAAGATCCAGTAGGTGCGCCATTAAGAAAATAATCCTTATATCTGACCCTCGGAAAAATTATTGCTGGAGGTACGGCATTTCCTGTGGCACTTATAATTCCGACAAATGTTACAAGTTGTCCTCTCTCCCCTGAAACTGCTTGGCCCACTTGTTTCTTACCAGTTTCGGCGATAGCTCTAGGGGTTGATAAAACAGTAGTGATGCCAGTTTCATCTAAGTTATATATTTGGTCAGGAGTAAATTTATATTTGTCCATAATGGTGATATAGTTTGTGAAGAACTCATTTACAGTATGTCTGTTAAAAGCTGTAGATCTCGCAAGACTAGTATTCTCCGGTTTTCGTAAGCTAAGATTCGGATGACGTTTCATAAATGATTGCATCCAAAATAGGCCTGCCATTTTGTTTTGATTCCAACTTCTTGGAATGTTATCCTTCTTGCAATGGATCGCAAACTCATAAGCTAATGTTTGAGCTTGACGGTAAGTCAATCCATAGTGAATACGCGAAGATTTAATAAAATATTGTTCAATATTTTGTTCGTCCTCAATGGTAAATACTTGGGAACTAGTATACTTCGACTGATAGTCTATATTTTGTATTGATACTATTTCATTTTCGTGTGCCGAATCATCCGAATCAATTTGGTTAACATTAGGATTCACTTTTCGGAATTTCTCCACTCTATGTTGTAAAGTAAAGGATGAATGCTATAATCTGCAGCTGCCGCTCTAATAGATTTTTTTTTATTAACCACATCTTTAATGGCGTGCTTGATACTAGCTTCATTGATAAATGCCCTTTGCGTTTTTCTCTTATATGTTCTAACCATCTCTAGAAAAATTAGATGATTTTTATTCCGATAAATTTAAAACTAGAGGCGCATTGGTACACCTAGGGGTACATTGATACGCGTATCAAAGTACCCCTACTAACAAAGTATCATTCTGCCTCATCCCGCCATTTAATATATAAATTTAATTACACATACACTACATACAATAGGTCAATAATTGCTCATCTGTAGAAATTGCTAAACTAATGTACTATATAATAACACTGAATGCTATGCATATATAACTATAATGTGTGCATGCGAAGCATTTTATATTAATGAAAAAATTTACCTTATTTGTTAAAAAACACGAAACACCTTGTAACTTCTAACGTGCTGTCAACAGACGCTTAAACTTTTATGGCTAGAGACATCACAGTATGGACATCTATTGACGAAATATTGAATCCGATT
>CAXKVY010000580.1:0-11201 GCA_964058915.1 Tetropium fuscum | reverse complement strand
GCATTCCATGCTTTTTGCCTCATTTATACAAAATGCTGGTTTGACATAATAAAAAATATAAGAACAAACGAAAGAGAAAATATATATATATATATATATATATATATATATATATATATATATATATATATATATATATATATATATATATATATATATATATATATATATATATATATATATATATATATATATAGGCAATTATAGGTACCCAAACGGTATATTTTTAGAAAAATAACTTGCCAAATATTCATACGACACTACTTTCTAAAGTAGGTTACAAAGTGTGTAGGTACCTAACTAACTTTTTAAGCTAATTAAGTTTATTCCTTTATTCTATTAGCTCGCTAGCGCTCGTTCCGCAGAAATATGCTAGTTACACAAAACAGTACTTTTCCCAACTGGTTACATAAATAGCTATTTTAAATCTCAAAATTAGACAACTAGGTAGGTATATGGATAGTATCTAGACATAGCACAATATCAAAAACTTATATCTACAACTAACTGTATGTACAACATGACCAACCACCCTTCAAATTTCATTTTCCAAGACCTAAAATAAATCACAGGCAAATACCTACTTATGCAACCATTAAAACAGATAATTGCAAGGCAAATAGAATTGCATCTATATTAATCTATAATACACGTTCCTTCTGTCCAAGTAAAAATGCTAGATTTGGGAAATAATTATTTGAAATCTACGCACTTACGCGTAATATACGTTATAAACATGTATATAATCTTGCTACTCGTGCAAGATATGCTGACTCCTATGTAGATAAATGGTTAAATTATAATAAGCACAGTTAAGATAAAATATGTATCTATTTATTTAGACTGGTAAGTTAGGAATTTCGTAGGTATTTAAAACTCAGGTAATGGGTATATCGTAGATAGGTTTTATACCACTATTAAATAATAATGTATCGTGTCATTTTTATTGCCTTCATCAAATATCTACGTCATTCCTAAAATGCAGCTTACGAATCGATAAACACCGCATTAAAAATGATGACTAAAAAAATAAAAGTAGGTAACGCACCACAAACTGAGCAAACGGTTGCCATATTTCAACCTTGTAGTTGTTTATATATAAAAAAGTTTAAATACTGGAAAAATTATGTTACTTTACTTGTATAAATCGCATACCTACAAAGTACCTAGGTACTTAATGTCGTTATTAGGCATATTAAAAGATAAAAATAGGTCCCCTCTAAATCTTGTTATATGCACAAGGCAAACTACAACGTGAACATATCGATATATTTTTCACTGTTACTAACAAAATATCTAGGTTTACCTAGGTATTTTATTGAAATACCTACTATCGACTACGAAATATAATATCACAATGTCCAAACTGGAGAAATAAAATTTCCTTACAGTTGCTAAAAACTACCTAAAATTGCCATAATATACCTAGGTACCTACCTATGCACTATATGAAAATATAAAATACCTAACAAGAACATAACTTCCGTCACTGAACTTTCAAATGCAAAGATTGATTACGCCAAATGGGCGACTAGCTATATCAAATGGGAAATGGCTTGATCTACGTACCTTATATAATATGTTTTATAGGTATTTATTTTATACAAATGGATACCTAGGTACCTAACACCTTGCCACAATTAGGGATGACTAATAAAATGCCTTGTTGGTATAAAATTCATGAAAACGTATCCACCTATGCGACGCAGCTGAGCAGAAACAATAAATGCTTTAAAAAAAAGTGCCCCACCAAAAACCGTTATTTCATACACGCCTAACACCCGCCATATCCCCTGAAATTTGTAAATGTAATAAATCAGCAAGGCATAAAAGCTATAAAGTAATTTTACCACCTAATAAGTTTTTTAATAATGTTGCCAAATGTAGGTAGTTAGAAAAAACGTCACACGACATAATTAAGCACTATTAACGATCTTAAGATTACGAAAAAAGTTTAGAGGATGCGTCTCTAATGGCCGTAATCGCGGGTTGAAATTTATTTTTAACGAATTTACAAGTAAATCTACCTTTGGTAACCTTTATAGGTATTGCAAAAGTATTAATTTCCATGGAATAGATATTCATAAAAAATATATATATCGTTAAATTGGCGGCAAAGTAATATTGCTACAACTCCCCTTAAAGAAAACCGAAAAATATAACAAAGGCGTCATTAGGAGCTACGTCATCAATAAAAGTGATAATTAAATATACTCAAATAATGCTTATCATACTGTTAATTCGTGAAAAATATTGAAAATAACAAAAAAAATACATACATCTTAGTCTATATACCCTATATACACAACGTATTATACGCCATAAGCTTAACACAGCATAGGGATATACACAGTACAGTAGAAATGGAGTCGTACCTATACGTATAGATGTGCCATATGAACAAAGCCAAACTTTATAAATTATTATTTCGACCGCTTCCCGTTCGAATATCGCAATCAAAATTTTCACAAAAATCGGATATAATTCATTAAAGCCGCATAAAAATCGACGAAGCTCCACCGTCACGGCAAATACCCAAAAAAAATTCATTCATACAAAACCAATGCAATCCTTATGGCAGCCATTTGCTAGCAGTTATATGTATAGTATAAGACAATTCACAGTTTTAATATTCGATAAATACAAACGATATAAGAAACTTACAGCTCACGCGGTTGAATGTAAAATATAAACAGCTATATATACAATAAATATCAAACACTGACAATTTCTACATACAAAAATATAAATATTTCTTACCTTTCAGAGCTTGGAAACTACTAAAACACGGCTTCGTATTTAGAACCCCACGCCACTTATGCGGTGAACAGAGAGCACTGTTTACCAGTGGCCCTCATTGGCCGGTTTCAAAATCGCCGCCGATATCAGACCATTAGCGCCGGCTTTACATAACTTCGTTGGTGCCTCCTTAGATTTCTTTTGGGCAACCAATAATATTCACTGTTGCACAAGAAAGAAGAATTCGTTTTGTGTGTGTCAGATAATAAGGCGGGAATGCAATAATCTTTAATTTCTGTAACCTAGCCCTTGTTATTTAATGTTAATTATACCTACTTATTATATTTATAATATATCTATTGTTAACCCCATAAAGAAGGGCATGTAGGTACTTATTCTATACCTAGTACAGAGAAAGAATCAACCTAAACATCTGTTCAATAATTGTATATATACCTACCTATATAATATTGATCAAAATAATTGCATTACATAAATTAACTATAGTTAGGTATACCTGGGACCTGGGTATTGTGAAAATCTACGTTTCAAAGCAAAAGAAAAATGAAAGGTGGGTAAATAATATTTATCTTATTGGTCATATCTAGGCACTACCTAAATGGTTATTTATTTTTAAGTAGGTAGGTACCAAAATGTTTTTAAATAAAAAGATATTGTATCAGCTACTACATAATACCACAGTATGTAAAAAGTCTCTGGTATAACTTATACTGTGATATTACGTACCTACATTTCTAGAATGCTTAGACACCTTTTTCTGCTAATAACTGACCATCGATCTGCACTGATTTAAACCCGGACAAAGAAAGTAGAAGAAACTATGATGTATCCTCCATCCTCCTTAACACTATGCTCATATCATAGATTAATATAATTAATATGCATTATACTCATATAGGTAATATATTAAATGCTCCTTTAATGATTTTTAGTCGGTCAATTTCGATTTCTGTGGAGGTGGAGTTTGACAGTTGACATCACAAACACGTTTAAAAGTTACAAAAGTTAGGAGTGTCTCGCAGGACAGGAGTATCAAATTGGCCGCAGGGCGCAGATGTGGGCAATCATGGCATCTTCTAGCTATGTGTATAATTTAAACACCGCGAACCAATCCAAAAATATTCTTGTGAAACCAATCGGTCCCCCTTGGGAACCTTATGCCATGTACACGTGTCTTTAGTATCTGATCAGTCGTCGACCCTGTGACAAAACTAATTACCCTTTGGGGCAAGGGCAATAATTCTGTCTATCAGAAATGATTAAATGAAAAAATAGTAGAAGCTGTGGGAATCGAACCAGCCTCGAACTCGAATCTTAGAGTATACCTAAGGCATAAGTTAAATCTGTGGCATACACTTTATAGGGTAGACAATTGCCGCTCTGGCAAGAACTAAACTTTTTAAAACTAAATATTTATATTATATGTAGAAGCATGCGCATAACCGTATGGTATATAACCGGTGCCTGTGCCGTAGAGGTGTCTACAGCTCGAGCAGCAGCAGCGATAATCGCGTTTATGCAACCCAACAAACACTGTATTGTATTGTAAGTAAGCTATGGTATTATTATGTTATTTCGCATGTCAGCCGGTAGGATTCGTTGCTATAGTTGACTGTAGCCGGCAACCGTCAAGTTGGATTTTATATACATTTTTGATAAATAATAATTAGTCATATGTTGTAAATAAATATAAAAATTCAAGTAAGTTTGTGTATTTCGTTCAATAGATCGTAATTTAGAGGAGTCATTTAAACCGCTTAGGTTTAACATAGACATTCAAGTGAAAAACATATAAGACCATGCTGCTAATGCTGCTTCTCATACATGTGCTGATCTAACTTTTAGCTGAATAACAAGGCAATGGCCGGACCGGACGTAGCAGCCCTAGCGGCTGATTTAGCTCGAGCTGTGGAGCTTACTATGAGCACTGGGGCTTCGCAGGCTGATCGTCTAAGAGCGTACCAAGCATGCGAAAGCTTTAAGGAGACATCACCACTATGCGCTGAGGCAGGCCTTTACTTAGCTGCTGGGACACAGCATTCCCTTATATCCCGGCACTTTGGCCTACAACTTATGGAACATACCGTTAAGTATAGGTGGACACAGATTTCGCAACAGGAGAAAATTTTTATAAAGGTGTGTATAGAATCTTGTTATTGTTTAAGTTGTCTATGATGTGCTTTGTAGGAAAATGCTATGAAACTGCTGGCAGCCGGTGGTATAAGCGATGAGTCTCACATGAAAGATGCCCTGAGCCGTGTTATTGTAGAAATGGTGAAACGAGAATGGCCCCAACAGTGGCCCGGGTTGCTATCTGAGTTGTCGGATGCTTGTGCATGTGGTGAAACTCAAACCGAGCTGGTACTCCTTGTATTTCTACGTCTTGTTGAAGATGTGGCATTGCTGCAGGTAACTTAACAATATTTTTTTGAAGTTTATGGCTTAATTGAACTGGTTTTAGACTTTGGAATCTAATCAACGACGAAAAGACATATACCATGCCTTGACGGCTAATATGGCTGTAATTTTTGACTTTTTCTTGCGGCTTATAGAGCTGCATGTGGGGCAGTTTAGATTATATAGCGAGACTGACGCATCTAAAGCAAATAAACATGGACGCGTGGTGCAAGTTGTACTGTTGACCTTGACGGGGTTTGTGGAGTGGGTGTCGATGACACACATTATGGCTCAGAATGGAAGATTGTTGCAAATCCTTTGCTTGCTATTAAACGATGTTGCTTTCCAGTACCCTGCGGCTGAATGTTTATCGCACGTAAGTTAATATTGCATCATATTGCGTTCTACTTGTATTCTAATTTGTATTATTTTTAGATTGTGAATCGCAAGGGTAAAGTGGATGAAAGAAAACCGCTCTTGATATTATTTAATACGGAACCAATGCAATGTTTGTTAACGGCAGCAAAGAATCCAGGCAGCATCATGGACGAGCAGCATTATATTTTCAAAAAAAAGCTGATTCAGGTTTTAGGTGGTTTATCCACACAAATATGCTCTTTGTGGGGTAAAGACGGCATATCCAGACCCAACAACTTCTCAATGTTCCTTGAAGCGATCCTAGCATATAGCAATCATAAAAGTTTGACGCTGTCCCATTCTGCTAATCCCTTATGGAACAGTATGTTAAAGAATGACCAAGTGGCACGAGACCAGACCTTCCAGGTTTACGTGCCGCAATGGGTTCAATGCACTGCTCCGAGGATTATTAAATTTAATTATCCTGTTGGAAAAAGCCCTACGTCGGAGGAAGTTAGCGAAAGCGCGGCTTACGCCAAGCTGGAATTTGATAGCGAAGAGGAGTTTTCTGCCTTTTTCTTCAGGTGTCGCTCAGATTTGCTTGATTCATGCAGGTAATTTATCATTTATTTACTGATACAATTATTTTCGGTATTTTTCATGTTGTACTAATTCTTACGAATACTGTATGATTTTGATAGATGACATCGCGGTTTTCATGAATCAGATAAAATTTTGATAGTCTTTCTTGAAAATTTCAATGCCATCTGTCAAATCAAAATCTTCCAGGATTTGTGAGAGAGAAATACCTAGTAGACTAACGATTATGTTTATACAAGTTTCCAACTATGGTTACATTTTACTGCTTCAATAATTTAGACCAGGGTCGATAATTTTTTAAACCAAAAAAAATAATAGTAGGATGAAACTCATTGGAAAAGGAAGAGAATATAACAAATATGAAAGGAAAAATAATGACGGGCGATCTGAGGTCGGGAAGTGGAGGGGGTGAGTTTTTAAAGGTAAAAAACGGTTTATCTCGATTTCTGGCAAAACTACGATCTTTTTATTACCTACAACTTTGCCATTTAACTTTTTTCCATAGGACTTGTAGTTTTGCCGGAAATCGAGATAAACCGTTTTTTACCCTTAAAAACTCACCCCCTTCCACTTCCCGACCTCAGGTTGCCCGTAAATTATTTTTCCTTTCATTTTTGTTATATTCTCTTCTTTTTCCAATGGGTTTCATCCTACTATTATTTTTTTGCACTTTTTACAATTTTCAAAGGGTTCAGCCCTGGTCTAATTAGTGTAAATTAGCATTAAAATTAGGGTGTCATAGATATGCACATAAACATAAATGATCATTTTCACTAATAAAATTGTAATTAAAATTAAACATCAAACTATTATTGTTATAAATAAAACACTTATCGTAAAATCATCCTTGGTGTCAAAAATTCTTAATTGGGAAGCGCTTCAGAATCAAATGACCTACTAAACCTAACACCTCTAAAATACATTTTCAACTGGTGGATGTCTTTCTTAAATCAACCATATTTTAGGCAAGCCACTGTCGTGGCCCCCTTAGTGACGTTCAACTATGTGGAGCAGTGGCTGGTAAAGTGCCTGCAAGTGCCCAATTTAACCTCTGGGCTCACCTTATCCGATCCGATGTATCAGGAATGGGAGGCGTTATCTAACTTTCTGGAAAGCATTTTAAGTAGGGTACTACAAGCCACTGAAAGACCTTCTATACCTTCTGGCTTACGGTTGCTCCAGATGTGTCTGTCTTATCGACCAGTTGATCCTCTAATACTTTCAACCCTGCTGACGTGTATCTCGGCGTTATTCGTCTTTCTCAGCATGTCCACCGGACAGATGGCGCCTGCAGGTAATTATGCATTTTATCAAGTTCTTTTATAGAAAATACTGCTATCAAGCTATCTGTGACGAATTTTTCCTTCAGTTAATTCTGTGGGTGCGTCTGGCGCCGCGCTCCTACCCCAAGTCCTGGAGAAGATCTTCTCGACTCTGATCTACACCCCTGAGGGTCAGTCGATAAATAACAGGTCTCGCGCTGTGAAGAACGTTCGTCGTCATGCCGCATCTTTAATGGTTAAAATCGCTAATAAATATCCCTTGTTGCTGCTGCCAGTTTTCGACCAAATTAGAGCGACGGTAGAAAATCTTTCCAGGCCTGACGGGCCCGCGCATCTAAGTTGCTTAGAGAGGGTGACGTTGCAAGAGGCGCTGCTCCTCATATCTAACCATTTCGGGGATTACGACCGGCAGAGTGGGTTTGTTGGGGAGGTCTTACGGGATGCCAATAGACAATTCCTGGAAATCGCAAATACAGGTGAAAAATTAAAGATTTGTTTTAAAGAATTAGAATTATGATTAAAAGAATTAGAGGATTAAAGAATTTTCATGCGATATTGCTTTTAGGTGCATTTAGGGGTGCAGCGGAGTTCATTACGTTCATAGGCCTGGACAAACCGCCCATTCCCAGTAACTCCGATGACGTCTGCGGGCAGAACCGCAGCAACATTGTGTTCTGCGTCAATTTACTCCTAGGTGCTATAAAGCGCTGTGCCTGGCCGGATGATCCTGAACGAGCCACTCGAGGTGGGTTTGTAGTGTCCCTAACCGAGTCGGGCAACCCTGTTTGTCGTAACCCAGCTGCGCCTCATGTAGTTCCCTTATTGCCCCATCTACTTGCGTTGATTAAGATTTTCAATGAGTTGTTCACGCCGGATGTGCAGAGATTGATACATGAGAGCTACAAGGGGTGCCTGGCAATGCAGGAGACTGAAAAATCCAACTTGCTGGGTCTAATTGGTCACGCAATGTCGGACGGTGGCGATACACAAGCAGTTCAAAGCCCCTTAGAGCGGATGCAACGGTTTCTGACTGGGTTGCATGAGAGCTGTTACCACATGATGGGATCACTAGGGCCTTCTCTCGGCAGGGATTTGTACAATATTCCAGACCTAGGTTTAGCTGTAACTAACAGTGTCTTGTCCTATTTGCAAGTGAGTGTTTATAATTTGCATAATAAGATGGAAATTACGTTTCTTATTTCAGTATATACCAGATTTCCGCATCAGGCCAATAATTAGAGTTTTCCTAAAACCATTTATATATTCTTGCCCTGCTCCGTATTATGACATGGTATTGCTTCCTATACTGGCACACATCACTCCTATCAGTAAGTACTTTTGAGGCAGTTCAAACGTACCATTATAATAGTTTTCCTTAAAGTGCCACAAACCACTGCTCTTTTTACATAAAATAGTGTCATATTAAAAACAAACTAATATTTATAGTAAAAATAACCTTTTTTTTGTATGTAAAAGGAAAGGTAAATATGAGACTAACATGATTGCTGTTTTGCAGTCTTAACAAGGCTACACACGAAGTGGCAGCAAGTGATTGAGTTCCGTAACAGAGAGGCCCAGGAAGACAATGGCGACACACAAGAGGTGCTAGAGGATATACTAACTAGAGCGTTGACAAGAGAGTACCTAGATTTACTAAAAGTAGCTCTGGTCGGTGGTAGTCTGACTCCAGAAACAAGTTCCGATACCATGGAGACGGAAGAGCACAGTATGGACTCCCCCACTCCCCCTCACACTCGTTCTTATATGACTACAGAAGTAATTTCTGATTTAGGTCTAATTTTGCTTAAAAGCGAGAAAACGTGTCAGTCTATCGTGTTGGCGGTGCTGGGCGCCCTCTCTTGGATTGACAGCAACGCGTCCCTGAAAGCAACATATTTGACAGGTATTCTTGCATTTCTAATTTCTTAAAAGATACATGTATGAGGTGCGATGAGATTTCATGTAATATTGGTATATCACAGGTCCTATAGTGCGACAGCTAGCGTCTGCAAATTCTTTGAATGGAGAGATGGCAGCACATATTATGGCGGCAGTTTTAAATGCGTTAACCCTCCATGGACAGCACGAGGCGAATCAAGGATCTCTCCTTACTTTGGGGGCGCAAATATATGAATTGCTGCGACCCTCATTTTTAGAAGTTCTGGGTGTCATGCAACAAATACCAGGTGTCAACCCATTAGACTTGCAGAAGCTGGACGAGCGGATTTCGGGGAGTACCAGTAAAGGCAATAAAGTGGAGAAGGTGAAAAAGGACCTTTTCAAGAAACTAACGGGGAATGTAAGTACCTATTTATTTTGAAATAATGAAATTTGAAATATTGTTTTCTAATTTCGCAATTTTAGCTAATTGGGCGAAGCGTGGGGCAGCTATTCAAGAAAGAGGTGAAAATCCACGACCTGCCGCGAATACCGATACCTAATAAGACGGACCACCAAGACGTTATCCACAATCTTAAGAACGTCTTCAGTTAGTAATTTCCGTAGGCCGTTGACTGTTATTTGTAATGCAATTAAATGCATCTTTAAGTTTGTACAACATTCCCTGTTGTCCAATTGACTGGTAAACACAATGCATTTTCAAATTATTTTGTATAATTTATTATTTTATTGCATTCATTTGTATATATTGTTAGTTATATTTGTATTTAATATAATTTTTGTTTGGCCAATAATTTAATAAAAACATGAAGATTGCGGAATTTGTTTTATTCATTCCACTCATGATACAAAGACATTGGTATGTCAGTGCACAGGTAATATGACGTCAGGTGGACTACGACATTTCCATACAGAGACATTTTAATACGGGTACCTACCTATATTGGAGTAAAACAAATGTGTAGGATGTCGTTTTTTTTATTAAGCTATAACTAAATGGAACATTCAATATCACTTAGAGCATAGTTTTGGCATTCATCATGTGAATAACAATTAATTTTAGTAGGGACGAATTTTGCGAATTAATTTTTTCCCTGTCCGCGAAATAATTTGAAAAACATATTTTTTAAAACATACATTGCGCTACTAAATCAACGGCTCGGAATATAACCACGAAATTTTGGCTACTTATAGAAGACATTACAGTGCTTCTCATGGCAAAAATTAAATTTTTAAATATGAGAAATTTTCGAAAAATTAGCCTTAAAATCGCTACTGGCAAATCTGTGCACGGAAAACTTCACCCTCCGGGAAGCTATGTTAATTATTAAGAATTTATATATTGGATATAATATATATATATATATATATATATATATATATATATATATATATATATATATATATATATATATATATATATATATATATATATATATATATATATATATATATATATATATATATATATATATATATATATATATATATATATATATATATATATATATATATATATATATATATATATATATATATATATATATATATATATATATATATATATATATATATATATATATATATATATATTGAATAAAATGTAGACAAAACTATGAAAGTTTTTTTAAAAAAATCAGCACGCTAGGACTTCGTTTTCGAGAAATCGAATTATCAATGCACTGTGTTTTTGTAGCGAAAGAAGTGCGATAAAAATAATGTATTTAAAACATTATACTTGAATTTTAAATTACCACATCAGACATATCATTCATTTTATCCACTCTTTTGCACAGAGCCACCCATTGTTTTGAGAACTGTTCAATCTTAGGGAAAAAGGATAGTATTTGAGGTTACTTCCTTTAGTATTTCGACTATTACTACAACACTCGCGACAGTACAGGT
>CAXKVY010000579.1:115000-232130 GCA_964058915.1 Tetropium fuscum | reverse complement strand
CCCCTTAGTAACAATTTTGATCTCTTGTAATTTTGCTCTAACTATGACAGTTTTCGAGATATTGGCCGTTGTTTCTCTGACAGTGTAATGTTGTTATTATAATTTTTTTTTCTCGAATTTTCTTTATGACTTATAAACGAACGCTTAGATTTTTTCATGTTTGCGGGATAATGCCTATTAATTAAGGCGCATAAAACAAGCGGTAAGAATGTTCAAAAACTTGCACAGTGGCGGGGTGGAAGGGGTGCTCCACCCCTTTCGTAAACAGAACTTCTACGCCAAAGACTATGTAAAAAAAAATGTTATTTTCATTATCTACATACAGTTTAACAAAAATAATGTCCCTTCTTCTGTTTCGAAATTCCTGTGCGTTTCCTAGTTATTTTGATTTTTAGTGTTTGATGTGGTACTAAATTAAATAATTTGTTAAGGATTCTAAAAAGCCGAAATCTCTTTATCTCTTTCCAAGTAATTACAATTACAAAAAAAACATTAGATGAACATTGATGTTAATGTTTATGGAGATATAAACATTTTTGAATTTATAGCAATATTTAATTAACAATAATAATTGTGGAATAAATAACAATTGTTAGCAATAATGATTTATAAATAACAATTACAAGAATTAATAACAATAACACTAGTACCTACATACATAAAATTAGATACTTTGTTCAAAATGTAAACCGTTCTTCTCAATACACATTTCACTGCGACGTATCATAGAACGTCTTAAGTTAACTAAATGATGCACCCTTATTTCATTGCAAGCATCTCTAATGCGATTTTGAAGTTCCTCAAGTGTATTAACCGGAGTGGTATACACTATTTCCTTAATGAATCCCCACACAAAAAAGTCAGGTGGTGTTAAATCGGGGGATCTGGGAGGCCACGCCACTGGACCTCCACGACCTATCCACCTCCCTGGATAGTTATTGTTTAGCCAACTTCTTACATTTCTGCCATAATGGGCCGGGCACCCATCAAGTTGAATCCAAGACTGTCTTCTTAAATTCAAAGGAATGACTTCCCATATATTACCATGGTGTTCTTCTAAAAATTTTAGGAAATTTTCTGAATTTACACGTTGTGGCAAGAAATAAGGTCCAAACACGTGGTTGCCGTAAATTCCAATCCAGACATTTGTACTAAATTCATGTTGAAAACTTCGTGGTCGAATGGCATGTGGGTTTTCATGTGCCCATACATGCAGATTGTGAAAATTTACTATACCACGACGAGTAAAACAAGATTCATCAGTCCACAGTATATTGGATAAGAAATCCCTATTGTTTTGAATGGAGTTAAGAACCCACCTACAATATGTAAGTCTTCGTTCAGCGTCACCTGGACATAAACCTTGAACAGGTTGAAAATGATATGGGCGTCTGTGATCCCGTTTTAAAACCCGGGAAATTTTACTTTGGGAAATACCAAGAGCAATAGCAGCACGTCGAGTACTTGTCGTTGGGTTCCTATTAAATTTCCGCAATATACGGTCTCTATCTCGTCCACGGTTGTTCTGTCGGCCCCCGGGTACATTTTTCAAACCCTGGTTAACAAATCGACGGTGGATACTTACAAAAACGGAATGATGAGGTTGTCGTCTATTTTAAAATCTTCTTCGATACTCCCTAGCTGCGTATCTTGAATTCCCATTTGCGAACCCATAAATAAAATGAATGTCGGCTTGTTCGCTATTTGTAAATGTAAACGGCATGTTACACTAATTAAAATCTGGCAAATCACATAAAATAACTTTTTAATCTTAAAAATAATAATTAATAACAGTGAAAATATTCAAGATGAAGCAAAATTGTTTGTAGATAAACTTGTAATACGTCAAACTGTCGTTTCAAAATATGACATAATGCTTACTTGTTTTCCAAGGAGTATAATATTTTGTTGCAATTATTACGTACAGTTACAAATACGCTAGTTTTAAATGGAAATTATTTAGCAAACAACAACAAAAATTGAAACAGAAATTGGTACATGCACAAGTTTAATAAAACTTAAAGGAAATTTTTAAGACTTTTGGCAACTGCACAATAATCTATTGTATTGTAAGTACATTTGTAATTTAACAGATTTCAACATATAAAAGTATTGTATTTGAGTAAGGCTTGATATAATAAATATTTATTTTGACTACATTGGAAAAAGATAAAGAATAAGAGATTTCGGTAGGTTTCGTTGAAAGAATTAAATATTTAGCCGATAATTATTATTGCTAATAAATAAATTACTTAATTTAGTACCACATCAAACACTAAAAATCAAAATAACTAGGAACCGCACAGGAATTTCGAAACAGAAGAAGGGACATTATTTTTGTTAAACTGTATGTAGATAATGAAAATAACAGTTTTTTTTTAAATAGTCTTTGGCGTAGATGTTCTGTTTACGAAAGGGGTGGAGCACCCCTTCCACCCCGCCACTGTGCAAGTTTTTGAACATTCTTACCGCTTGTTTTATGCGCCTTAATTAATAGGCATTATCCCCCAAACATGAAAAAATCTAAGCGTTCGTTTATAAGCCATAAAGAAAATTCGAGAAAAAAAATATAATAACGACATTACACTGTCAGAGAAACAACGGCCAATATCTCTAAAACTGTCGTAGTTAGAGCAAAATTACAAGAGATCAAAATTGTTACTAAGGGGTCGTTATTTTAGAAATATGTATCAGATAATGTCAGTAGCGTACGAAAAAAAAGTTCCATTATGCAGAATATCCGAAGTACCCGAAAAAAGTAACATCCACTATAGTATTTTCGACAGGAACAATACAACATGTTTATCCTATGCAGGTTAAGATATGTGTAAAATATTTAGTGAATATATCATTCCGTTCAGAAAATATTACACATTAATATAAAAAAAAATGAAACTTTAACACCTTGTATCTTCCTTAGGAAGCTAGATCGGCCATATATTTATAGGCACTTTTCTTTTTAAAAACGTGCGTTCTATCCCCTGTTAAAGTTTGTCTACAAAAAACTGACTCACCCTGTATATATATATATATATATATATATATATATATATATATATATATATATATATATATATATATATATATATATATATATATATATATATATATTTATATATATATAAATATATATATATATATATATATATATATATATATATATATATATATATATATATATATATATATATATATATATATTTGTGTGTGTGTGTGTAAAGAAATCAATGCTTGTAACGAAATATAGAGTAATATTTATATACATCATATAATGTATTATACTTTAAATATGTAAATATGAGAGAATTATTTATAGTTTGTTTGTAACTAGTCACGATCATTTATATTCAGTTAAACTGCATTACCTTACTCCTTACCTGCATTACGTTACTCGTCTAATGAATATTCTTTAGAAAGCCTAAACCACTAGAGCACTAAGACACTACTAATTATATGTATTAATGTAAAACAGAAAGTGTGCATTTTCTGAATATATAACGTTTCAGGAAGGTCATTGAAATCTGATATAAATTGAAATTCAAACAAAGGGACTTTATTTGATTCTACCTACTATAGTTACTAGTGAAAATTCCGTTTCATTTAGAAATAGGTATATCTACGATTTCAGTAGATATACCTAATCTCATCAATGTAATTCATTGTTTATTATGGCTAGAGTGAATTTTTCCAAAACGGACATGGGCAATAAACTACGCAGTAACTCTATTTGGTCCATCTCTGCAAAAATAGGTGTGGTTTAACGATCAAGTGGCGATCCAGTGTATGGAACCACAACCAAACACGTTGTTGCTGCAAACAAGTTGTTTATGCCGGTGCCGTTGATTTTTATTTCTTGATGGCCTTAGTGTTCTTAAAATAATATGTGAAGTAGACCGATTGTGTTCTAGTATAGTTTTGAAGTATTTGTCATAAAAAAACTGGAATTTATTCAATATAAGGAAAAAAAAATTTGAGGTGATGTTATTTTACTTTATTTATTATTCGGTCTTTATTTAAGGACTGAATTGCGTAAAATGTCCCCGAGAAGGTCACTTGTTGGTAATGGACAAATAATTCACAGCCAAACAAAAGTACCTAGGTAATTGCTAATGTTTTGGATTTTATGAAAAAAGGCTCAAGTGAAGATGTGAAGACGGTCTCTCTATTCCACTTTTTAACTTTAAGCAGCGATGCATAATTAGAAGCCACTATAGCATATCTGACGCAAGTTATAGAAAAGTTTTCGAGAACAAATAAGTTATGGATGGAAACACCTGGTAGGTACGTCATTTTCATCACCCCCCCCCCCCCCCCCAAAAATAAAAGGAAATTGAATTCTCCTAGAAATATTATCTAGGAAATTGTTCAAATTCAATGAATACGAGAAACAATCTACGGGTATTATGGAATTGAAAACATCAGGCCATCTTCAAAGGGTATGTACTTATATGATTTAATTATTAAGTAATACTCAACCATCATTTATGTAGGTATATTCTCTAAGATAAAGGCAGCTGAAATATTTACAGGCTCTGCCACAACTTTATGGAAGCTTCTGTAAAACATGGAATTTTCATGAAAGAAGAGCTCTGACAATCGGCTGGTTTTGATTGAATCTTAAGACGTCAGACTAATAAAACGAATCGAATATGGAAAAAAAATACGTTTAGATTCTAAACGTTTAGATTCTAATTCTAAAAACCCCAATTTTAAAAGGGAAAAGATTGGTCATAGTTCATTCTGGCGAGGAGAACGGATTTGTCACAGACGCACTTCTTATTTTTACAGCCAAATAAATATAATCTGTTATTAATTAAAAATACATTACGAAATTATTTTTTTAGGATATATATCGTCATGATAATGACGATATGAATGCCGTAATAAATTTTGAGAACTGGTTAATGACTCAACTAATTTCTAATCTGCCACTAAACAGCGTGCTTGTGTTAGACAGTGCGTCTTACCACAATGTTATTGATGAAAAAGAACCCACAATTTATTTACGAAGAGATTATTAATTAAATTTCCTTTTTAAAAAAGAAAAAATGTTCCACATCATCCAATGAAAACAAAACCAGAATTATACAAATTAGTAAAAGAAACTAAAACAAAACATCTTGATTACCATATGGCAAACTACTACGACAACATGGACATGAGATTGCTATTGCCTCGTTATGTCTATCAACAGGGGTGGATGGGTCGTATGGGGAAACGGGAAAATTCCCAGTGGAAAAAATCCATATGGGCCGCTGGTCACAGTCCGGTTTTGGTAGCGGTACGATTTAGTCTTATGAATTTATAAACAAAAAAAAATATATAAGAGCAAATATATATCTGGAAACTACGATAAAGATGAAGATAAAGACCGTGAACGTGAACTGACCGAAAGTAAAACTTTTTGCAAGATCTGTAAAAATTGTGTTGTTTGCTGTTATAAACTTATTATACTTTACAATTTATATCAGGAGGCATATCCTCTACTTGCGACAGCCTTCCATTACTTATTAACATTGCCCATTTCTCAAGTAGAATGAGTGCGTTCATTTTCAGTTTTATGGTATGTATATTAAGAAACGACTACGAAATACGTTATCAGACAGCCACTTAGAATCATTTATGTTGATGAACACTGAAAAAAAATATACTTGTGTAAAATAGACAATGAAGTAGTAATACACAGTTTGGGACAAACGACTCCATTTTTAAAAAAAACTTTATTATTTTAAATGTTGCATTGTTTATTAGGTTCTAATATTTTCATGGTGCATTTTCTTTGACGTACCTACGTATCACGTGCAAATATAACATGTACTAGTGTGTTTTTTTATATTTTTTTTCGGCCCCATTGGCTAATGATTTAGTATTGGACCTAAAATAATTTCCCCCAAAATTTTAACATCCTAGATCAAACATGTGATTGGCGCATACCGAGTTTGTTTCCCATTTAATTAACATGGGAAAATCGTTTTTACTCAAACATGAATAGCTGGTAGAAAAAGTGTTTTTTTTCTGATAGCAGCATTTTATAGAGAATTAAATTTCCTACAAAAAAGGTCCGTGGTACTAAATCCGTGATTCATATTTTCAAAGATATGCTCGTTTGAACATTTTCTTAAAAATCGGTTTTCATTCCTTTAATTTTAAGGAAAGATATCTAAAAGAAACAGAAAAAAGAAGAAAGAAGACAGATTTCTTACTTCACCTAAATACATCGATTTTCTGTAATGTTTTGAAACTCTTCTGACTTTTCTAGTTTCTCTTTTGTTCGTTCATTCGCTTCTCTTGAAATTCTCTGAATTTATATTCGAGACAACATTTCGGAGAATTAAAATAATTAAAGAGTAAAAACTATATTGAACCAGATTTAACAGTGGAAAAATCAAAATTATTTATTATGAATAAAAATTTGATATTTTATAACTATTTATTATTAATTTAATAATAATTAGGCGCTAATCAAAGATTTTAATAATTGTTTAACAAAAAATTAAGAACGAACTAAATATTTGTTACAAGTAGTACTATCGCCAAAAATATACTTTAATAAATATACTTTTAATAAAAACAATTTTTATAAAAACTATTGAACATTTGTTTAAATTTAGAGTTCATTAAAAAAACATATTTTCTTTCACATAAAAATAATTGTTATTTTAATGCAAGATAGATTTCTGATTTTTGTTGCAATGGAAATTAAAAAATGCTGTAAGTTGTTTATGCTGGTTTAAAATTTTTGGAAGACGTTTTACCCCACTAAGTTACGGAAAAATGAAGAAATTCATCTTGCCTCAACGATTTGTAATACCCTCCTGTCCTCTAGCATGAAATTTTTTTTATAGTGTACTTGTACGTTTTAAAATAGATATAACTTTCCTTAAAATTAGTTGAATTAAATCCGATTTTTAAGAGAATGTTTAAACGAGCATATCTTTGATTTCACGGATTTAGTACTAAGGACCTTTCTTGTAGGAAATTTAATTCTCTATAAAATGCTGCTATCAGAAAAAAAACACTTTTTTCTACCAGCTATTCATGTTTGAGTAAAAACGATTTTCCTATGTTAATTAAATGGGAAACAAACTCGGTTTGCGCCAATCACATGTTTGATCTAGGATGCTAAAATTTTGGGAGAAATTATTTTAGGTCCAATACTAAATCATTAGCCAATGGGGCCGAAAAAAAAAATAAAAAAACACCCTAGTACATGTTATATTTGCACGTGATACGTAGGTACATCAAAGAAAATGCACCACGAAAATATTAGAACCTAATAAACAATGCAACATTTAAAATAATAATGTTTTTTTTTTAAATGGAGTCGTTTGTGCCAAACTGTGTATTACTACTTCATTGTCTATTTTACACAAGTATGCTGCCAACAGAAATTATTATTAAAATTTCTACCAGCTATTCATGTTTGAGTAAAAACGTCGTTTTCGCATGACAATTAAATGGGAAATGAACTCGGTTTGCGCCGTTCACAGGTTTGATCTAGGAAGTTGCACGTTTTGGAGAACATTTTTTTAGGTCCAATGCTAAAACATTAGGCCAATAGGACTGGAAAAAAGACCCAATGGAGGTACATAGGAATTTAATCTAAACATAAGGCTAATAGGTAATCTGTTTTAATAAATAATTTCCGTATTAGCGTTGTTGTTGCTTCTTTGCCTTTGTGGATTTGGGCCGGTTAACCCCTATTTCCTGGGCCGATATAAGGTTCCCCATCCACCCCTGCCTATCAACCTCGAGATTCAAATCGATGTCCACAGGTGTTTACATGGCAATAACGTTTTCAATTGGATTTCAATTCGTTATACAAACGTAAGTAGTAATTATTATTATCAAGTATCGTATCTGTATTTGCAAATACTTATCTGTATATTTTTAGATATATTTTTAATTTCGCGAACGTTTATCTTTTAATTAATATTCAATTATTATTGAAATAACTGCGTCTAATGAGTAATTAACTTCGGAATTCCAAGAAATACAAGATAAATAAAAACTAACCGACCCAAGCAAATTGTATCACTGATTATAGGCCAGGAGCATTAAATCCGAGATCTGGCAGATATGGTTTGAGAGGAGAGTATTTTATTTTTTGGGGGATTCGCTCATAAATAACAAATATAATGAAAATAAATACTTGTTCTGTGTTATTTTCAGGAAAAATTGGGATACGAAAAAACTTGCTAAAGTTACATTTTTTTCTGATATTTTCCTATATAACTTTCGAAATATGCAATTTAGGGAAAAACAATGCATGTTCATTTATTCCTTATAAAATTCTATACAAGATAGCTATTTTATAATTTAGGTACATTGAATTCTACATCATTATAGCTATCGGTTTCATTCGTAACTGTTTCTTCGCTATTTGTACATCCGTATCCGTGATACCCTACGCAATAATGAGAACATTTCAACTCATATTTGACGCAAATACAAGATTTGGTACGGCCCTTTGTGCACTTACAACTAATACATATCTCTTAAAATATTTTCAGTTATATACTAACAAATGATTTGTGTATGTATGTTTGATCTAAAGAATTGCCAAACCACTGTATATACTTGAAAATATGTTCTAAACAGTGGCGTGCGGTGATATTTCAAGTAAGGGGTAGAAACCTATCTATTTATATTATAACTCAACTGTCATCCTTTTTGACGTATGTATCTAGCGTGTTACTACATACAGTTGACTTAAATTAGTCACATCGGTTGTTTCATCTAGAACAATAGCAATTATATGAGTGTTTAATTTCAGATAAAATTATGTTTCAAATAATAGTGACATCATCTGAAATTAAACTAGTACAATGTGATGTTTTTAGAAATTCCGTATGTGGCTGTTAGGTCCTTAAAATGCCAGAAATAAGTTTTTTTAAATATGTTTCTATTTTAACAACCACTGACTTGGTATATTTAACTAAAATAATTGCATATCATCTTATTTATATCTATGACATGTTCGCGCGCAGTCGCGTTTACTCGGACATGACGTCCCCGTTAAATGTTGTCAGAACAAATACGGTTCATAATAGATTTGGTATCAGATTGCTCTTTAAAACATATAACGCAAAAAATATAACGCAAATATTTAAATAATGCACTTTGATATACAATATATTTAAGTATATATTTATTATTTAAGTGAAGCTACGCTTCCCTTACTTCCACGGATCATACGCCTCTGGTTATAAATAATCTAAATGAATGTTGCATTGCTGCAAATTCCGTAGGCGGTAGCATCGCTAAATTAAACGCTTTTTTGCCGCAAAAGTGGTCGTCTTGGCAATATTTATTAAAAAAATCTACAAAAAGGACACCTGCGATAACATTTATAAAAATGCCTACGAAAAGTTCTTAGATAAAACTACGGAATTCAATACCTATTTTTTTTGTTACATTATGCATAGTTTTTCAGCTAATGGTTGTCGACTTTGATACTCAATATCTCAGGACTTATACGACAAATTTGAATATATTTCTTTTGAAATTCCAAGAACTTTTTTTTATTACGTTGACATATTTTGCAACCCGCAAAATTGCTTCACCATTTATTTAGGTATAGTCAAAATTTTTCGAACCTTCAAAATCTCCAAAAGTGGTTAAAAAAAGAAAAGCAATATTACAACGATTCTATATGACAGCTAAGCGGTTTAAGTATGTGTAAAGAATTAACGCCAAATAAAACGAACAACCTCAGCATTGACGCAAAAAAAAAATGATAGTTCCCACTAAAAATTAATAAACACATGTTAGTCTAAGAGCCGGAACCGTAATTTCCGCGAATTTACTAGATATAATACTACGCCCGTCTAATATAATACTACACGTTTCTGAGTCAGATTAATTATGAATTTTCATTATATATTATATATATATATATATATATATATATATATATATATATATATATATATATATATATATATATATATATATATATACATTTATATATATATATATATATATATTATATATATATATATATATATATATATATATATATATATATATATATATATATATATATATATATATATATATATATTAGCTTTGAAATTCTTTGCTATTCATATTTATTTTGTGAAAAGTAATGTTGGGTTTATAGCATTTCATTACATAGAAATAAGCAAATAGTTTTTTTCTTATTCGTCTATTTGCTTATTTCTATGTAATGAAATGCTACAAACCCAAGATTACTTTTCACAAAATATATATATATATATATATATACATTTATATATATTATATATATATATATATATATATATATATATATATATATATATATATATATATATATACATTTACATATATATATATATATATATATATATATATATATATATATATATATATATATATATATATATATATATTTTGTGAAAAGTAATCTTGGGTTTGTAGCATTTGTTGACGAATAAGAAAGAAAACACACTTACCAGTGCTATGTCTGGATACACATACGGAAATGAACCACTATACATACGAAAACGAACCACTTAGAAGTTGTACAAGTTCTTTCACCTTTCTTGAGGATCTTCAGAGCAGTATACGATTTATTTCATTGATCATTCATACTTGAATTTAAATTACCAATACACCAACACTTGCAGTGACGTTTTATGACATTAGTTTTTGACGGAACTCATTCTTAGAATACACAAACCTAGTCTACTATTTATATTTGTTCTATTTGAATATATTATATATAAAAGCATTAGGCATACAGTTATCCAGAAGATGTTAATCTTTAAAATGCATAAAATCTTGTTGAACCTATTGAAAAACAACTACTTTTTCCAACTATATGCGGGAAAATATTGAATTATATATACAATAGAGTTCTGAAGCATTCAAAGAGGGAGTGATACAGAAATTGCTTGCTTAGTCAAAACTAAAATCATTTGTTGGTTGTATGTATTATTATTATTACTTTTCACAAAATAAATATGAATAGCAAAGAATTTCAAAGCTAATATATATATATATATATATATATATATATATATATATATATATATATATATATATATATATATATATATATACATTTACATATATATATATATATATATATATATATATATATATATATATATATATATATATATATATATATATATATACATTTACATATATATATATATATATATATATATATATATATATATATATATATATATATATATATATATTATTCGTTAACGAATCCCATAAAATACTAAAATACTATACTGTGCAGCACTACCAATATGTAGTGCTCCTAGCCTATTAAAAGGAGAGAAAATCCAGAAACAGGATATTACATAATATTAGTAGTTTACTGTGTCACAGTTCAATACTCAAGGGATTCATAGACATGTTATTTAATAGAATACTATTATTGCTTTATAAAACTCAAAATAAAATTACTATGTGTATGTGAGACAGTAATAAACATACAAAAATGACCTCTAAACGTCTAAGTTCAATATTTAATATTGTCCGAACTACCTTTCCGATTTCAATGATATTTTTTGGATTATTTTTCAAGATTCTTGAAAAACGGCTAGCGTACCTCTGTGGACTTTTTGTTTGTTGACAACTGAAATAATATACACTGTATTATAATACCAAGATTTAAATCGCCTTGTGAAGTGTGATTTTGTTGGTTGGTGTACTAAATTAAGTTACTTAATTTATTACACGAAAACCACCCGATCGATTCAGCGATTATGGATGGATATGGCGCGACTTATTCTATCTTTTTAATGTGGTGTAATAAATTAGCAGCTTCTAGCTCTTTATATAACACCGTTCTCCAAAAATCGTAGTCAGTGGCGTCCAATTCATTAATTCTTAAATAGCATCAATATATTTAATGAATAATTTGCAGAAGTTTGCTTGCTGCAATGTATGACCTATTTTTTATTATCTGCTTAATTATGTTATTATTATTATTATTACTGTTTTTTTTCAACAGAAGCAAATGCACTAACAGAGGTGCTTCAAACCACTTTAAGTTTTTCTTATCTTTTAGTTTTATGTTTAGTTAACTTGGTGTTTTAACGTGGCATTATTGATTAGTTCTAGAAAAATAATAATTATTATAAAAAGTAATAACATAATTAAGATAAAGCATAACATTTCTACCTCAAAAAACTAAATATTGTATCACGCCACAGATTTATTCAGTATAAAAAGGTTCTCTTAATAAATATCTTGAATGCTATTTACATTACGCTATTGACCGACTATTAATAATATACCTACTACTTCATTTACTTTTTCTATTGAATCATTGATTCAATGATATAGTATTCTTTTTTATATTTTCATTGATGTAATTGGAATTAACACGTTTTGCAATAATAATTATTAGATACCTATAAGATTAGCCTAAATAAGCATCTTAACACTTATTAAATATTATACGTGTCAAGATCAATGAAATGATCTTGACATTCACCAAAATTGTTCAGTTGTCGAAACATTTTGATTGCCCCCCAAATAATTATCTAGGCATAATAGCCATTATTTTTAACAGACATATGACAGTAGCAACGCCTTGCCACAGCTGTTTCATTTATCAATTCCTTCTTCCAATTCTCTGAAAGCATTATAGTGAAAGGTACACAAAAAGTATTTATGCGTGACATTGAATAGTTGAATAGACTTTGAAATGTTCACATGCGAAATGTTCACAAAATATAATATTTAGCCAATTAATGAAAGATGTAATGATCATATTGACTTGAATGGGTGGTACATAATTATTTTGTTGACTCAAGAAATGTTCAAATAGTTCATAAATTACTGATTGTAATGCGCCACTACCTATTACTCTATACTTTTATGGCATAAATCCTAGTCAAATCGTGATTAAATTGAACGAAGTAATCCATTGTTAACCCAATTTTGACAAGCTTATAATTAAAAATAGTATTTTTTTCAGTTACTAAAGCCTTGACTGCCATTTAAGGAGAACTGTGTAAGTTTGTTGCAAAACCTTTACCTGATCATGACAAGGTTAACATTTTGTATTTTTTATTGGCTAGCTGCACATTAATACTACCCCCAAGGAAAACGAATACACTCCATATATTGAAGATTGCTCATTCGATTTTCCTATGAAATATGTGGAGTTGCCAGAGTTGGGATTTATAATTTAAGCAGAGACATCTGTTTCAAGTCCACTAAATAAGTATAATTAAGTATCTCAGTAGTTGGATTTACAGAAAGAAAGAAGTAGAAGAGTTAAAGAAAAAAAATCAAGTTCAGAAGAGGGCGAAGGAAAAGGATTTGTGCCTGCAGACGCTGACGTCGACACGGACCAGATTGGACAAAATGCACCTGATGATGACGATGTCCCGTGCTTATTCTGTGATGGACGCTTTTCTGAGGATACCAAGGGTAAACTTTGAGTTCAGTGTCTTATCAGTGTCCTCAGTGCCGGAAAAGGACGGATACGTATGTGATTTTTGTAGATGTTTAGTGTTAGTATAAGATGCCTTTTCACTTTAGAATATTTTAAATTTTGTTGCCTTTCTGCAAAAGAGTTTATAGCATGTTTTTGTACTAAATCAAAATTAAGTTAAGCTTTTAAGGGGCCCATATTAGATGTGTTATGACCAAAGTGACAAAAATTGTGCAATTTAATATTACATATTTCTGTTACAAATATACGTAATATTTCCAAAAAAATGGGGTTTAAGTACTAGGTCCTTGCTTTACATGTACATTTTTTGTACATTATCCCAAACAAAAAATATTTAAGTTATACCAAAAATAAAATGGGGTTCCATTGAACACACCAGTGTCAAAAAAATTCGAGGCGTCATCAACCTACAATTTACATTATATTATTTTAGGTCTTATTCTACAAATTTATATTACTTGAGATTTGAAATACATATGATTGGTACCTATATAGTAGTTTCTATTCGTAAACGTGACCCATTCCACGTCAACTACCTACGTACTACTGTGAACATTTTAGCAAGGTTGTCGTTATCGTTATCGTGATCCATCATAGCCAGAATTTATTGGTCAAAATTCGTGGTTTATCTATGACGTACGAATAATATGTGTCTTAAGGCAAATCCTAGAAGCGAAAGTTAGGAAGCGTATAATCACGAGACAGTTTGTTGTTATGCAAACTTATTAGGTAGGTACTTATATAGTATTATCTATTTATGTAGGCGATCTACTTTGTACCAAAAAATATTACTATACATTAAGATATGTTTTATGAACTGACACATTTACCAACCATGTATTATTTTCACATAGAGCAATAAAAATATAGTTAAGTAAAGCAATATTACAAATTCTGGGTATACAATGGACCATTACCCGATCTGAACAAATTTTAGTTACACAACAACTAAGTATAAATGTGACCAACAGGGGCGGCGCGTCGGTGGGCCTATGTCACCTTTTCTTCTTCTTCTTTCACTTATCCCTCGAGATTTCACTGTGGCTTCGTTAGAACGGTCATTTCTTCCGGCGAAAGGAGTTAGTCGATTGGAATGGAGAGCTCTCGGATTCTCGAATATTTCCGTGACTTCTGAATCCGATAGACGATGGCGTCGCTTCTGTCGTTGCGGGTTATACAACTAGCCCAGAGTTCCGAGCTTATCCGGACTTATCCACTATTCTCTAACTTGGTGGTGGATGCCGTTCATATTTCTACGCAGGCTGCTCACTTAATCTTCCCCAGCGATATCGTTACGTGGAATAAAACCAAATTATAAAACGCAGGATAAACGATATTGAAGCCCCAAAATACTACTTGCCGGCATTCCCCCAATTGGTTCTACGGAAGATCGAAGGGGATAAGGTATCATTTATTTGAAATTAAGTGTATATCATCTATTCAAGGTAAAGAATAGTGTATAATTAATTCGATGTAAAGAACAACAATTATCCTTTTTCGTCACGTTGTTCAGTTGATTATAAATCTACCTAGAACCTAGTGGATCCATCTTTGTTCGTCACAAGTATAACTCGCGATGCTTGTGGACTATTAGATGGTTCGATAACCCATTATTTTTCCATGCCTTGTACAACTCTATCAATCTCTTCGCACTTCGCAAGTGGTAGTATTCTTGTCATATGTCGTATGGATTATCGTGCTTCTCCCATATTAATTCAGTGACATTTGTTCTGCCTTTCCGCTCTTGTCAAGTATCAATAGGAACTCAGGAACTATATTTAAGGCCACTGAGTGATAGTTGATATTCATCACCCTAATGAGTATTACAAGCTTCATGTAGCACAGTGTTTCCTACTGCAATTTCTCGCCTTACCTCCTCGTTGTCGTGAGTTCTTGTTTCAAACACCATAATGCTTCCATCATCAACTTCTGTCAAGGCGAGTGTTCAAAATGGTCTAATTTCACTCTAATGTGTCAGTATCTTCAGCAAGACTCACGCGTGTATAGCCCCCTCCACTTTCCATTGCAGTACAACTTCCTCTTCATTTAATCTCAATACTCCATTGCCTATATTTTTATGGGCTATATTGTCTATTTTTGTATGGAATCCTTGGTCGTTCATAATGTCCATTTCAAGAACGAGTTCATCTCCTACGTCTACTGCCAGTGCTCGATATTTAAATATCACATTTCCAATGGTAATGTGTCATAGACCCTTGTCACAGACCCTTGTCATAGACCCTGGCCTTTAGTTTTCCGAAGTCCACACCTCCTTGTTCCTCCAGTAGAAAATTTGCACGTGCCCTATAAGCTGACGGGAGTTTCGGTCCTCCATCTCAAACTTCCTCAAATTGGGGAACTCGAGCTTGGCCTCTGGAACTCTATGTTTTGCTGCTTCATGCAATTTCAAAACACGGGCCAGTGCATCGACTAGCTGGCGTGGACGCGCCAGTATTGTCTCTTGGTCCATAAACCCATGCAGAAATGTCTGCACCGCCACACGCTCCGGATCTTTCTCCTGAGTTGCTGGATAAGTGAGGCGTACCAATAATCGACTACCGCGTAGTGCTAAAGTCAGGGCGGTAGCTTTCTCACTATTCGTCCAATCGTTTACCTTGGCCGCTGCTTCTAACTGATGGAGGCAGTTGACCCAAGATGTTTTTCCATCGATCTGCAGTGGTTTCATTCAGATCTCAGTGGCGAATTCTGTCGTTAGCAATTACGCCACTAGTCTTTGTTGGTTGCCTTATTTCTCAAACTATTGTGCATGGATCTGGGAACATCGTCACTAGTCAAACCCGGGTTCATTAATTCCTTATCACAATAATTTCTTAAACTCAATGTTACTAATTTTATTTCAATGTCTGCTAGTTTTTTCTCTCATTTTCTATATATCCAAATGTTGATTACACTTTTTGTTTCATTTGTCAGCTACAGCTCAGCTTGTAGCTTTACTACATTTTTTTCCAATTTTTTCCATTATAATTTACAATTTACCAGAATTTTAATCCAATTTTTGTTCCAATTTATGTTCCAATTTACTAGAATTTTCCTTCAATTTTTATTGTAATTTATCTTCCAATATACTAGAATTTTACACTTACTTGGACTTTTCAATGTAGGTACTGTTTTCCTCCAATTTTTGTTCCCTTTTACCAGAAGTTTCTTCAATCTTTTGTTGTAAATCTTGGAACCACAACATAGTCACAACATAATTTCAAATAAATACGCCTAGGGATATTTGCCTTTCTGTACCATCAGGGCTTCTTTTAGTCGTTGTTTTACAACTGTTTTTAATCCATTTATGTGGCGTTCTTGTAATCCCCTCCTCTGCTGAGCCACTTTTATGTTTTCCAGTTTAACTTTTGTGGTAGCCATTGTCATTGTTAATTTTTATTGATTTATCTAGTCTTTATTTGTCCACAGGCCACAGACACGGCACGCTTGACACCAATGTTCCCGTTATCATAGATGATTCAAAACGTACAGGGAAACTAAATAATTTTAATGCAATTTATTTAGCGAATCAACGCTATTTGCTAACAGTCACTATATACAATTTATATAGAATAATCTGAATAATCACGATTTCCGATTTACAATTATTTATTTACTTTTACGTTAATGTATTTCCTTGCGCGCGTCACTTGTCGTCCGATCTCGACCGACTCAACTCCACTTAATTGCTTCTATTAGCGACATGGTTGTTGCTAATATCATATTTTGTCTTCAAAGCCTGGTAATCGAATATTATTGTCCTGGCTCACCTGGCTGGATCATTCTGGGCGCATCGATTCTAGTTCAGACTGCCGCGTGACTCATCCTCG
Organism: Tetropium fuscum; assembly: GCA_964058915.1. Taxonomy (NCBI): domain Eukaryota; kingdom Metazoa; phylum Arthropoda; class Insecta; order Coleoptera; family Cerambycidae; genus Tetropium; species Tetropium fuscum. The sequence continues at coordinate 214,865 of CAXKVY010000579.1, read as the reverse complement.
GGGTAGTCAACAAATCGTACAGCTCTGAAATTTTTTGTGCTACCTACATACTTACATCTGCCCTCATATAATTCATTCAAATTTCAGTATATTTACTCAGTGTGTTTAGCACAGCGGGAATGTTCTTGAATTATTGATTCACAGTTGTAGGACCCAGATTGAAACCCTGCCAGCAGGCACCACATGTTTTTTTTCTATTTTACGTTTATTATTTTTTTTATATTCACTACATTGCTTAAATTTTATTTTTTAAATTTACATTTTTAAACGTATGCACACCTAAGCATGACAAAAATTTGGGCTCACACAAACGGTAGGTATATCTTTGCTATGACTGCAATTATAATATTTTACTTGAACTTTGTTTTGGAACACATGACCTGATTAAAATCGTATTAAACGCTTAATTTGCAAAAAAATGTTAACTAACCTCTGAAAATCTGTCACTAACTACCGGTCTATATAGAATATGCTACATTTTGACAAAAATATTTATTCTGGTAATATAGCCTGCTGGAGTATTTGTCCTGTATAAACTCCTGCATATATTTGATATACCTATTATAGTGACCCCCATTTTATTGCACCGATGATATAGTTAAAATATATATGTCCCTAATTGCACGGAAGTGTAGGTTTGTAACATCGAAATATGAGACATAAAAAATTTTCAAAGAATGCCCACAATTGCCGCAATAGGAGATTGGGGCAATATGACTTTTCCTACAGCAAGTTAAAATCGTCACTATAAAGGCGCTTTCATTCAACAAGTTGTTATGTCTTTATAGAATACTAATAACTAATCAATTTTAACACAAAACCCATCAAAATAATACACTAAATTAAAGAATAACTGTATTACTTATATTTCAAGAATTGTTGTTGACCCCACTTTACCCCACGTTCGAAGTATTAGACATCCAAATGAATGCGAATATTGCCAATGAAGCCGATGTGACACGGCCGACGAACGTGTAAAATGGACCCGTAATATTTGAATGGGAAGAAACATTCTTATTCTGCATCACATTCACCATCCAATTGTTTTATGATATGACGAAAGGTATGTAGTGTGATCGATATTTTGTTATACTACATGATAATGGCATAAAAATGTGATGGGCGATGTATATAAAATTATTTGTTTTTCCTTAAATTCCTGGAAATCGGTTATACTTGACAACGCTGGGCCAAAATCCTCTCTAAGTTTTACAATACGCATGCGCTGAGTGTACCACGCACTTCATTCTTGTGGCTCAAGATGCCGCTATAATAAATTGTAGTTTTCTAGTCTAATTCTAGTTATAAAATTGTTGTTCCTTGTAGCTTTTAGCTAGCGTATGATGACTCTGCAAAAGAAAAGTTCAAAAACCTTTAATAATCTGGTTCAAATTGATTCAAATGAATAGGTTAGAATCATAAATTGCAGATTACATTATGCATCGCATGATATGTCGTCGTCGTTGCGTATTGGTAGTATCGGATTACAAATTACAGATTGCAGTTTTATTTGACTGTCTGTTGCACTGCACCCATAGCCACCTACCGGTGGGAAGTTAAAGCGCGCCTTGAAAAAGGAGACAGGAACATCAGAGGTGCCGACGTAAGTTTCCGTTCTTATAATATACCTCTTCGTTGGTGGTACCATCTGCAGGGCAATAGAGTTGCATTATTTCAGGTAGTGAAACTCAGCAGCTGTATTTGTAGATACTGATAAAGTCATTGTAGTTCCGTCTCCCCGTCACCTTCTGTTTATGCTTACTGCAAAAATAATACCACATAATGAGTTCTACATTACCGGTGGTGAAAAGTAAGAATCGCCACGGAAGTGATCAGTCATCTTTTTTGGAACATTACTGTTTTAAAGTGCATAATTGAGTTAAGGCGGGGTGTTCTTAGGCATTTTAGTTTTTCTTGTATTTAGTTTTAACAGTCTATGTGTACTCCAAGGGATTTTGTCGTTGAAAATTGTTGAAGAATATTCATTTGAATTACGTCGTGTCTGTGAGTTTTGAAGGAGGCCATCTTTGCAATCTCTAACAGAGGTCCTTGGCTCGCGGTTTCATTGTCTGGTGAAAAGCCAGTATTTATTATACACACACTCCGTCAAATGGCTTTAAAACGAATTAATAAGGTATGTTAAAGTTTCAAGTGACAGTGCTGTTAGTATTAAATATTCTCATGTGATAGTAAATTTGTTTTTGTGGCACTTAAACGCCCTTAACGATTTTGTGATACAGCAATGTGAGGTTTTAGAACACCATTTATAGAGTGCAACATCATATTTTTCTATGTTAATATCATAAAGTACACGTGCTAACCTGTAATTTAGTTGATAATGGTTAATATTTGTGTCATATTTGACAGATTACAAGGAATTTTATGTTTTTTCAATATCGGGTAAAAATGCCGGATATAACGTAAGATAGGGCAGATCCGGTTAAGGAGAGTATATATTTACAATTTTCTAATGAACTGTATTGCCAAGGTATACCTGTGTACCTAATTTTAAGATCATGTCCTTAGTTTCATGCATTTAACCTCTCCATATTAGGCCCCTGACTTTCAGGTGTCTATAATTAACTCGCTAGGTAGGTATTCAAAAATATTTCAAGTACCTATTTCCTTTTTTTTAGGAATTACAAGACCTCGGCAGAGATCCCCCGGCACAATGTTCAGCAGGTCCTGTTGGAGATGACTGTAAGTTTTGAACAAAAGTGTTGCTTAACATAACTAAAACACATGTATTTTGTTTATTGCAGTATTTCATTGGCAAGCCACAATTATGGGACCTGTAAGTTATTTTTTGATCTATTTAATCAATTTAGCTATACTCTTCAAATTCCCCAGTAAACCTAACTTTATTGAAATATAAATTGGCCTTTCAGTGAATTTAATTAGCTATCTGGGTTACAATAATATAAGAGCAACTATATATATTCACTTAATTTTAGAAATGTTTTATAATTCGGAACTAAATTTAAGCATTGCTATAGGTAGGTAATAGATTTAATAATTATTGTTTTTACGTAACGTCTCAGTTTTACTTACGACAAAAATTACATTTTGACACTTAGGATTTCTCTACCTGATAGGTAGGTACATATCAAGTGCAAGTCTTCCCAGACTTGTAAATTATTTGTGTTAAAATCTGATGAAATTGTATAGTATGATTAATACCAAGAAAAATATATTTTGTTCTTTTCTTTTTGTAGAAAGGTTTATAAATCCAAGTTAATTTATTTCTGAAATTGCTGTGTTCTTTTCATGTAAAGCACTTGGAGGAATCACGATTTTGGAGTTTTGTGCGCTCTGCATACACATTGTAACAAGCCAATTATAAGGTTAGGTTGAGAGTATTTAAGAATTTTTCTTAGTTTTTATTTTCTCACCTAACCTTGTGTAATTGATCTAAATTAATACTTTTCCTGTAATTCGCAACATAATTGCTTAATACAATTTGTGATTGAAAATGTATACAAACCTCTTCAGATAGAATATTATGCATCAGACGAGAATGCGAGCCCTGTACACAAATAACTTACTCTTCATAGGTGCCAAACATGTTTAATTTTACATTTTATATGGAAAATTACGCTCCCGTTAAGTGGCAATCACGTAGATGTATCTTATCTAACATATTTATAAATGAGTCCATTCTGGCCTGATGCATTATAATCCTAACCGACATGGGGACTGTCGAGGTCTAGAGTGTCTAGAGTTAATTTATATCATATAGCAACATAAACTAAAATACAATTTTGTGTTTCCACCCCATTTGTGTTCAGTTGTGTTGTTGTGTTTGAAACTATAAATTGAGCTGCTGGTGTGTTTGATTTCACATTGAAAGAGCACAAAGGGACCCGTGAGCTGCTAATAGTGACACGTTTGCATGAAAGGAACATGGTGGGTAAATGTTGTGTACTCCTGCAGGATATATACAAGAGGACACCACAAAGTCACCAGTAAATCGGATACTCTTTCTTACAACAACGTAGTCAGGTTTGTTAGAAAGGGAGGGCTTATGTTGCCGGTGACTTTGTGGGGTCGCCGATTGTACCCATATCAAATATGCGATATTTCTGGTGCTTGAACTAATTATGATGCATATAATGAGACGTAGATGCAAAATAATATGCATTAATGACTATATACATTTATTTCATAGAATTCAAATTATTTATTTCATAAGTAAATGTAACTTTTTATGTACCTATGTCAATGCTTTAGTATTTTCTGTTGGAATACATGGGGAATTTGTAGATTGGTGGTGTAAGTTTCAAATAATCCATTTATCAATATGTTAGGTAGGTTAGGAATGTTGTGAAAAATTACTAAACACATCTAGAGTTGGTCATTATTTAGAAGTGGAAATCCCGTATTACCATTTCAATTACATGTGCTTATCTTAGTTATCACAGTACTGACTTATGACTAAGACAGCGTGTTAAAATATATAGGACTTAATAGTTCAGTATTCAATTATTATCAATTAGATGTATCAGGTTTATGTCAAAAGTAATGAATCATTTGGTACAAAATTGTGCGTGTAATCAGAAATTTTCATTTCTGTATATTGTACTAAGTATAGTATTATCTATGATTTTTTTGATGATTACACCAATGACTTGATCTTTTCCCTAATTGAAAATTCATAATGATTATACTGATGAGTATACAATGCTAAGCAAATGATCATAAATAGATTTGTTAAACTATATTGTTATCAATAACGTAATAGTATAATTATATTAAAATGTTGCTATTGTTTATGTTTTCATGTTATTGTTTGAGTTCATATGTTTATAAATTTTTATTAGATTTGAAAAATTAGTTTAATGTCAGTATTAATATCGTTGATTGGAAATAATATTAACAAACATCATGTATTGATTTTGTGTTGACCTTCAAGTATCTGCATGAAACCGTTTTCCAATTATACTTGTTCCAATATTCTAAAAATCAAATATTTTATTGTTCTATCCATCCCATTTAGAACTAAAACAGTCAATTTTTCAAGAAAATTTGTGAAAAATTATTTTAATCGTCTTCGAATAATTTATTTTAATCGACAAAAAATTCATAAGACTACTGTCAAAAGCCACAGTTACATGATGCTAAAATAACAAAAAATATTTATAAGAGTCGTTTACTCTCAACTGTTCGCGAGTGTACATTAGGTGCCCAATATTATAAGCTTAAATTTGAAGGTGACTTTAGAGGTGACAATTTAGTATTTCTTTTCTCGAATTAAATCAGCCTTCTGTGAAACACTTTTGAAGAGATATCGTTAATACAATTTAAGGGGATTACTTATGCTATATGTATATTAAGAAAATAATTGGCAAAATAATTTAACTACATAGTATAATGATAAATAAGGTATTAACTGCTTCATAATTAATTAGATATTTATGGTTAATCAGCCTATTTTTAACAATAAGTTAGGTGGTCTGTCTTCAGTATCTTCATTTCTGGCTTGATTAATCGCTGCCTTGATTAATCACAAAAACAGATTCCGAGGTAGAGGGGGCAGCAGTAATATGGTGCCAGCAAGCATCAACTGTCAAAAAATTTTATGAATATTTTATAAATATCTCAGGAATAAAAAAGGACTTGACAGGGCCAGTGCCAATATGATCACTCATATTACATCGAGTATTACATTTACATGATTACTTGCCCCATTTGATATCATTTGATTTAAATTACTTCTTCAGTAGTTATCATAAGTATGCCTTAAAATTATGTACCCCTTTTTAAATTTCTAGTAATATTGCCATATATGTGAGGAAATCTAAGAATAATGACAATCCCAATTTCTAAATATGTCATATTGAATTATAGACTACTTATTTTTCTTCTAAGTACTGTACCATTTACATTTTATTTGTCAGAAGTATCAGTAATACTGTTACAGTTTTCAGTTTTAAGCAACATATAAAATGGTAAAAATAAATGCTGATATATCAATTCATATTTGAATTTAATTTTTTTTATATAATAAAGTAATATATTCATAATTAATGTTAGTTGATTACTTCTGCTTGTCTGTTAGATTTTAATTTTAACATGTAAATGTACATTAAGGATTAGTTAAAAGTGTAGTTATTACTTCATATAAATTGCACTTAAGGAACAGTCCAAACTTAAATCTATGGAAACAAATATTTAATAAACAACTGATAACACTTCTGAGTCATTTTGAACGTACCTACAGTAGTACTAAGGCCATTGCTATTCTGTAAAATTGTTTATCCTCAGAATGTTGAGTATTCTGGTATACATACATATTTATACCTCTAATTAGTATCAAACAGGAAATGAGATTATTGGATAATTTAAAAACAAATAAATACTTACGTTTTTATTTTCAACCTTCCTGTAGGTATTTAATCGAAAATAGCATTGTTATTTTCCAATCAGCCGGCATTAAATAAATATCTACAACAATGCAGATTGATTTACTAAAGAGTAACTAGTAACTATCTCAAAGTGAGCTTCATTTAAAAAATATAAAAGTTGTTAATACAACGAGTCATATTATCGACAACGAGTCAATACAATAAGTCATTATTGCCTCGGGAGAGGCAATAAAAAGAGAGGCATTAGAAACTAAATTAGTTTCTAATGCTCTGTTCTGATAAATTTTCTAGTTCAGTCATCCTAATTAAGACTTGCTACAAGCTAGAAAACTGAACTGTTTTTAGTGCAGATCCAGAATGAGTCGAAAGTCGTATTGTACAATTAATAATAATAAAGATAAATGCAATGCCTGTTAATTATATTCGCGCCCATAAACAAGACCACAGCTTCCAAGCTTTGGGACTTACGGTAGGAAGATATGTTTATGAGGGTCAGAGCATACATAGCATGATATTGAGGTGCATGTTATGTAGAATTAATAAATAATACATAGGAAAACAGATAATAATAAACAACTATAACTTAGTACATTAAAGTTTTTTTATATATGAGAAAATATGAATGTTAAAATTTTGAACAAATACTTTTATCACAAATAATTGAAAATAATCGTAAATAAATAAAAAATAATTTTTGCGTGAAAAAATTAAAAACAATATGGTGTAATGCAAAAAGTGGTAAAATCGTTAAAAAATTGGTAACTTTGAACGACTGTATCTTAGCCAATTTTTATCAATAATACTTTTGTCGGTCACCATTTTGACGAAATTACTTCTTTTTTGTTTGTTTTGTTGTTTTTTTCTGTTTTCTTTTTTGTGAACAATACCTAAATCCACTCAGAAAGTGATACATAAAAAAATATTAAAATTCAAAATATTAAAATTTTTTAAAAAAACTAAAAACTTGATTTTTGTTAACGGCTTTTTGACTTCTTTTGTTAAAAAATATTGTTTTGCCATTTCGGTAGGAAGTTTCATTCTCTGCAAAAATAGTATATTATATTAAGAATGGTAAAGGTAACTTACCGTTCTAAGAGAATGTTTGGTTTGCTTCGCTCAGCCTCCAATATTGTCTGGTATAATGGTATAACCCTTAACGTTCATGTAATATCAAAAATGATGAAAAATGATGGTGTTTTTTCTACCAGCGGGTTCTAAAATTATCTATTTGCTGTATCTGGTCTGTTGATATAGTATAGAAGTAATGTATGTGAAAAAAAACGTTTAACTTTAAATATATAAAAGAGCAGGAGGGTTGAAATAAATGTATGACTTTTTAGTAGATCTCTGAGAAATTTTAGATATCTTAAAACGTTATAGAATATAGATATTAATCAGCGTACCTATGTGAAAGTTTCTCAGAATAATATATACACTGGTCAACAATTGGTAAAAAAATTTCAAATTCAATTTTTTCTATAACCAATTTACTTTTGGCATAGTATTTATTATATTTTTTAAGTAATACGAAGAAGAAAAAATTAAAAGATATAGGTACGACAAAAATCACCACTTTATTGAAATTAATACAAACATGTGAAATTTGTATTAAAAGAAAAATTAAAATGAAACACTTCTATAACTAAAATTTAAATATCATTAATATCGTGTAGGACCACCCCGAGCATGAATGAGTCTCCTATCGCTTTTAGGCATATTCTGGACTAAGTCGTTCAATAAATTTGATGCCAAGTTTGTTTAAACTTGTCTGACAGCCTGTCCTAAATGTTCAAGTGTGTCCAAAGGATGCTCGAGTGTGTTCAAGTGCCTCAACATTTCTGCTCAAACATTTTCTATATAGGTCATGTCTGGTGAACAGGCTCCATTCTGTCAATACCGTGAAATTCAAGGCTTTCGTTGACAATTTGAGTACGGTGATGACAGGCATTATCATCTACAAGTATGAAATTTTCGCCAATTGCACCAGCAATTGGGACAATATTTGGTTCAATAACCATATCTTGATACCTTACAGCAATCGTAGCATTGTTTAAAACCACCAAGTCTGTGCAGCCATTAAAATCAATACAACCCCAAACAGAGATTAAGCCTCCATCAAAAGCAGTTGCTGGAACGATAAATTTCTCATTATGTCGTTATCATTGTTCCCTCCAAACCACAATACATCTATCAGAATTATATAAAAGGAATCAGAACTCATCCATAAATAAACAATTTCACCATTCATTTATGGTCCTATTGTGATGCAGCTCGGCTCACCATTGTCTATGTACTCGATGCTCCCTAATTTGAAGTGGATGTGTTGCACGCCTCCCTGCTATTAAACTAATTGTATGCAACCTTTTTCTAACCATCTGATTTGAAATTACTGATCCAGTGGCATTATGTAATGTTCTATTGATATGAGAGGCAGAAAAAATTAGGTTATGCTTAGCAATAATTTGTAGGTATCTGTCTTCGGCACGGGGTGTTTCACTAACTCATCTTCCACCATGAATGTATGCGGCTGTAGCATACGTCACATAACGATTCCAGGCTCTATTCACTACGCTTTGTGAAAAATTTAAACGTATAGCCACTTCACGTTGGGTCAATCCTGCAATGAATAATTTGTTGCAGTTGAAAGGGTTGTAAACGTCTGCAAAGCATAACTGTCACTACCAATAATTGTCACTTGTTACTTAGTAACGCCATTGAATTAAAACAATTACAACAAAACGTATACTTGTAAGTTCATGTCAGAACTTATTGTTACATTATTGATTTAGATGGAAACAAAATGCCAAAATAAAACAAAAAAATGTTAAACCTTGTTTTAACTAGTGTAAATTTGATAACAAAGCTAATATCTGTGTATATTTTTAAAGCATTTCAATTTTACTCAAAATTATCAATTATAAATGTAACTTGATTCTTATCAATTGTTGACCAGTGTATTATTACTATAGATAAGGGACATTTACAATAGAACAAAAATATTTGATAATTATACTGTTCTTATATTTTTGAAATATACCAATTTGAGAATGAAAGATAATAATGTATTATAAGTGACAGTACTACAATCAACACCCAGCTCGGCTTTCCCATGTCTCACTTTACTATACATCTGTTTCACACATAATAGGACAATTTAATTCACAGTATATAAAGTATAATAGGTAACAAGTGTTACACATTGTCTTGTTACTATTATAGCCGTACCAGATAAGATTATCAAGGTAACCTTTTAAAGCTTACAATTTATGTTTTGTGCAAAGTATACTGATTGAATTGAGATATAATCCTGAACAATTTAGGTGACTGTATTAAATCTATTTATCATTTTTAATATTGCAACTTTTTTATTACTTAAACAAAAGATATGATATATAGCTAATAATTACATATTTTTTCAGCCTGATAGTCCTTACCAGGGTGGAGTTTTTTTCTTAACAATTCACTTCCCAACAGACTATCCATTCAAACCTCCAAAAGTGGCATTTACGACAAGAATTTATCATCCAAACATAAATAGTAATGGTAGCATTTGTCTGGATATATTACGTTCGCAATGGTCACCAGCTCTTACAATTTCAAAAGGTAAATATGAATTTTTATTGATAATAATTATTAATATAACATAGATAGTAACATTTAAAAAGAAAAACCGTAGTACATTCCTATATAGTCGGGGTGTAAACGCAGCAAAGTGGAAGATTTACAATGCATACATTTAGTGAACATTGTTTATTCAAATCAGGACTCCAGGTTGATGCAGCAGCTGAAGGTATGTAAAACGAAGATACATTTCTCAATGCAGTTACTACCCTTTAGACTGTAGAATATATTTTCTGAGAGATATTTTCTTTTTCCCGGCTTCTCGAAGTATACATTTTGATGAGCTGAACCCAGTGCTGTTAGGAGAACAAGTAGGTCAACATGTTCATCAACAATAATTATCAAAATGTAGGCGGACGATAATTCTATTGCCTTATTTACGATAAGTGTGTCTGCATCTTCCGCAGCCTGTTTAACAATAAAGTTAGCTTCCTCAAATTAATTTTTCAGCATGGAGATGAAGCAGCGTTTGTCTCATTTGACAGGAATTTGCTTTGTGCCATTGTAGGAATCATGAATTCATCAAATAGGACTTCTGCTGCCATTTTATGTCAAGATCCGCGTAGACGTTCCGTGGTTTTGTGCTCTTTTTTGTTGCAACTGTGATTGAATTTTCCGTCTAATGCTTTCGTATGAACTGAACGTATAAATAAATAAATGAAGTTCATAGAAATAAATAAATAAAGTTCCACCTAAAACGTGCTATGGATACGAACATCAAAGTAGTAGCGTCGAACCCATCCATGAAAACTATTATAGAATCAAATAAAAGCTTATGTAGAGTAAATAAATACAAGCGATAACATATATATGCCTACAGCTGTTTTGGGCGCCATCTGGGCAATACGGCGGCGCGAGCGGCAAAGATACGAAAGGACAAATCTAGTATGTTGAATAGGACACTAAAATCCATTGTTTCTCAAAAAATCAAAACTTCCTCACTAATTCGGACCAAAAACTACCTGGCTACTGGGCTACAAGGCATTTGACAGTCAACCATAATATATTATTGAACAAATTGAAAATACTGCGAATAAGTGGATAAATACTCAAGTAGATAGTAAATTATTTACTGTGTTGAATACAAATCGTACAAGTTAACAATTTTATATCAAACTAAATTCAAGTCACCTCTGGTGTTCCCCAAGGCTCTCACTGATGTCTGTTGCTATCTAATTTGTTTATTAATGATGCAAGTGTTTTGCTAACAGCAGCTTTCTGATGCTTGTGTTAAACTTCACAGACAGATCTTGATCTAGATAATCTTTTGCAATGGTATCATCGTAATGAGGAATGCCACACTATGTTTTCCTATCGCTATAGAGAATCTCTCCAGTTTGTTAATTATATTTATATATGTCCACTTTTACAACTTTCAAAGATTTAGGTTGTTATACTTTATCCATAACTAAGTTTTATACCACATTGTGGTGGGTTTTATCAAGCAATGTTCTCATGACTTTAATAATATTGAGTCCTCCTGATTAAGCTCCTCTATTGTTCACTTGTCAGGCCGCATTTGCAATATTCTTCATGTGTTTGATGTCCTTACTACAACATACATAGCAATAATCTAGAACAGGTTCAACATACAAAAGCTACATACTTTTAATTCGAACAATAATCTCAACTGCATGAATCTAGAAACTGCACTAAACATAAATCCATTTGAAATATGTAGCAAACATTAGAAATCTCAAGTTTTTATAACATTATGAATTACGTGTCATGTCCATTTCATTTAGAGAAAATATGGTTACATGTCCCTCGCTACTCGCTCGATGAATATCTTCAACAAATTAATTCATAAAACAAATTCTGGTGCAAACTCATGTATTACCCAATTGGTTTGTTAAGAATCATCTTGATGGCAATTTTAGAAAATTACAGTGTATTAAGTAGGTTACCAGGTCACTTAGTTTAGTTTTGTGGTCACTATCATTATTTTATTGTGTAAATCGCATTATTTAAATAGAGAAAACTGCAGAAACACTACATGAAACCCCTTTAATAATAATCCCAAGTTAAAATCCACATATTTCACCATTGTAATATATTTTTCGTATTCCTCCGAAATATTTGTGGTTGATAGTTTATCATTGGATTGCAATGTATATGTAAAAAAATCATTTATAAAAAACTTATATAAACTAAAAGTTTAATGTGTAATTTAAAGACAAATAGGTACTGGTACTTACTTTATACAATAACATCAGAATCCCTATATCAATAATAGAATTATAACACCAGAGGTCCTGGTATCCCTACCTTTAATTTAAATGCCATATGCAATTGTGAGACTAATTTGTATTCATATCAAAATCCAGGTTTATAATGTTATATGCAACAACTGTATCTTGTATAAGAACTGAATATGACCTTCAAGTCTAGATTAAAACTCAAAACTGTTTAATCCATGAACGTTTAAAATCATAACGTACATTAACAACAAATAAAGTATTTTTAAATGTTTCAAGATAATACATTTTTCAAAGATAAATTTATGTAGATCATCTTAGTGAATGTGACCTTCAAGATTAATATGTAATATATTTTGCCCATTAACTATTGTATAAAATTGTTAACCAAAATATTGCAAGACAGAGAAAATAGCAAACAACAGAAACTGTCAAAAATAAAATTTGGAATGTCTAAGGTTTCACCTCAAAAGTTTCACCATTGTTCAAAACTAAGCGATAAGGTTATGGTTATTAATAGTTTGTTGCTCACAGCTCAAAAAAGTTGATTTTTTAAGAGAAGTAATTTAAAGCTGCCAATAAATTAACTTGTGAATATCGTTGATTTTTTAATTCTTTTTTGAAAAAAAGTGATTTGTGTTCCAAAAAATATATATTTTTAAGTAATACGTATTTATTTGATTTACTTAGCATTTTTTTTAATAGAACTAAATCTGTATAATTTTTTTAGAACACTAATGTGTCATTTTTCCAGTAAAAATTGTGCTAAATGTCCTCAAATTTAACTAAAAATAATTCATCGCTACATGATTCATTTTGACTTTGTTTTATCAAAGAACTTGTTTGCAACATTTGGTTATATGCGTGTTTGACTGATGCATCTGACGTCCATTCTTAATAATGGTTTTTTTTTAGTATTGTTTGTGATCATCCTAAATAGATCACTCACTATATTTTTGTTTAAATATGATATGGAGAGTCATTCCCATACATAAACCAAACAAATATTTTACCAGATTAAAGAAACTACTGGCACAGTGTTTATAATAAAGGGACTTATGTTATTAATTTAATTATTTCAACTGATATATTATCAGATATGATCCCATATGATCGCTACTTAATCTATTAGTTAGAACTAAGAATTGATAGAATGTATTCTTGATCCGACAATCATTGTAAAGTATCTACAGAATATAATCAAAATGTAATCAGATTTAACAAACAACTACAGTCGAACTTCGACAACTCGATCCACGACTTGCCACAAAGAAAGTATGAGTTATCAAGACTTCAAGTTATTGACTTGTATGGTGAAGTAGATATGCATATTATGTATATGCATTTATGTAATCATCAGTATGTACATGTTTACGTATATATTTGAGGAAAAACTATTTCACATATTGTTAGAACGGCTATATTTATTTCAATAATTTGCACTAATGGTACAGTGAATGATATGTTTAAAACAGGAAGGATATAGACGATGACTGCATTTAGTCAACTGTTCAAGCTGTTCTTATAGGTACAGCAATAAGTTTTAATTCATTATGGGTTATTATAAAAGTAGAAAAACACTTTAATATATATAAGTAACACTTGTCTTATTATCACGTGATATAATACTAGGACAACTGCCAGGGCACCTGATCGTCTACAATGCTAATAATACAATCTGTAATTATTCTACATAACCATATCTCGGATCTACTTTGTTTTTACTACCTACTAAACATCATACTGCTTCTTATATACGTACATATAATGGAGTATTTTTAATAGAGGTGCATTTAACATTTTTAATTAAATTATGTATTATTACAATAATTATATTATTCAAATTTATGGTCAAGTAGGATTAATAAAATCCATTTATCAATATTTTTGTTGGAGTATGTACGTATGTACTTTATTATTCCACAACTATATAATTTCATATGATGTACGCCTTTGTGTAAACCAATTATTATGCTTGAATTCATGTTTGTACTTGTATGGTTCTATATGATATAAACTTTGAGGAATCCAAATGCAATATTCGGTATAAAGTTATAGGAGCTATATACAAAGGTGTTTTTTTTAGGTTTGTTTTTTGAACTGAAGTGAAGTTTTTGCGGTAACAGCCAATTTGACATCTGACAGATGATTTGTCTTTAGTTTTTAGTTTGGCATGCAAACTGTGAAAATTTATTTCGAAAATCGTGGTTCAGTGCGCGAATCTTACCGTGCGCTACGTCCATTTTACGGTCGTCATCGTCCATCTGAGCAACTAATTCGAATAACTATGGATCGTTTTTGCACCTCTAATTAATAATGCTCATCCGCAGAGACGTCGTACAGTGCGCATCGAAGAAGTTGTTGTTGCTGTGGACTGTAGCATTGAGGAGGACTCGAATGAGTCGATTTGCCATCGTGCACACCAATTGAAGCTGTGTCCATCCACTTTATGGGAAGATCTTGGTTTAGAAGCTCATAAGGTCCAGCTCGTGCAGGTATTGAAGCCGCTTGACCATCGTGTGCGTCAATAAACAAAATTGTCCGATTGGGAGTGAAGAAAATCCACGGGCCATTATTGAGATGTCTACATCCACAAAAAGTCACAGTTTTGACGCATTTTTGTTGATATTGTACCTGCGTCCTGCCTATTATAAAATTTGCATGGCTTTAAGAGTATAGGCAACAAGTAGTGTAGTTTACCATCTACAATAATTCAGATTGCTAAAAATACGTTTTTTAGCAGTTTTAAAAATAGAATTATGAGTTTCGAACTATTATTAGAACTATGATTGGGTGTTATAGTGACACTTCCGATTTTTCTACAAAAAATCTTCTATTCACTTATGTTAAGTTTATTATTTATTTTATACTTATTTTAACACTTATTATTTTAACATTTGAAGTCAGATACATAGTATAGATATTTTAATATGATCTAATATTGTATTATTTTTATATTGCATTTTTTGCTGGTTTTATGTTTTTGAGTAGACATCATGGGACAGCTTTGACATCTTTTTAAATGGAAATGTATGTTTTTACGAAATTCAAATGGGGTACACAATTCCAGTCAAAGGCAATTTTTATATTTGCCTGTATCGAATAAAATCCTTCATATTCACCATACACAACAGGCTAACTTTTTCACCTATTATAATACACCCGGAGCATTGTTTTCTTTTTGAGAATGTGAGAGCGTGTTGCATAGTTTACCTTAAAGCGTAAGTGAACATGCTTAAGTGAACCTTAAGTGAATTAACGACAAAATTTTGAGTATTTATAATAAGGGTTGAGGTGTATTCAGTAAGATATTTTTTTACATATCAACACAATGTAAATTAATTGCCAATCTGACATTTGTTGATTTTAAATTTGACATTTCAATAAATCATCTCATTTTTGCTGCTAACAAACACCGCATGTATGGTGTTATCACTGTAATCCTTTAGTGATTGGATGGATGCTGTCACAGCAAGTTGCAATTTCTGATGATCCTTTAGTACCTATACCCTCATGCCACATATAATTTGTAACTTACGTGTTTCCCAAATTGTACACAGTAAAATTATATGTTTTCATTTTTGGGTGTAATAGTTACAAGAATCTTCTCCATGTCCATGGTATAACACACAAAAGAACTGTCAATTTTTGCTCATAGTCATGATTTTTGGCAAGTCATTAAGATATTTTATCTAAATATTAAATAGTTTTGTTTTATGTTTTTAAAATGCATTGAAAGCAATACATATTCAGTATTTGACACAAATAGAAACAGGGGTTGATATGATTTTTTCCAAAAATAAAAAATCACGATTTTGGTAACATTATTTTCTAACAATTCCAGCGCTTATATTGTATTTTGTCGATGGATGGAAGATAATGGTAGCAAGGGTCCATCATATTCTTTTTCACTCTTGAGGTATTCTAGGAGGTTTATTATGAATTGTTCGCAACAACAAACGTAACGCCTAAATTGATGCATACATACGCCAAGATAACTGAAAAAGACTATAAACTCATGCTGCCTGGTTTTATTGTGTATTGATTTAGTTATATATTAATGTTTGTAAATTATTATGAATTATCGCTAATAAAGTACAATATTTTTGTTTCAGTACTGTTATCAATCTGCTCACTTCTGTGCGATCCTAATCCAGATGATCCATTAGTTCCAGAAATTGCTAGGATATATAAAACTGACCGGGAAAAGTACAACGAGTTAGCGCGCGAGTGGACTCGCAAGTATGCTATGTGATGGCCCGGTCCCCAAATCCCACACTTCACATATTAGATGAAAAACAACTTATTTAATTCAACACATTGGAGGGGATTAGCCAGCCTATATTTCTTTGATCAACTGTACATTGCTTTGGACTTTGTTCCCTCCTCACCTTCTGCCACAATATTGCTAGGTGGTTTTATAAACGTTTCAAACAATTTGTATAACTGTACTTTAGTAGCTCTGATTTTTCAAATATATTTTAATATATTGTGGTTGTAAGGGTTAGTGTTGGGTTGCGTTTTTTTCCCAATTGCGCTCGACTTCCTTGCTCTGGAGTGGAGGAGAAGATGTTAGTCGCTCTTTCGCTTGATGTGAAATTCCCACGTTCATTTTCTCTTTACTCCGTCCAGTGTTGGGTCCCGGATTCTCAGCCCATCGTCTGGCTGCCACACTCATACTAATATAATTATTATTGTTAGATAAATTAATATGTAGGTCTTGTGGTTCAACTAGGTGTACTATAATAAATATGTTTTGCAATTTTTAAGGTGTTTACCAATCTCTCATACAAAGGCATACATTCTAGATCTCAATTTATATTACATTGTATAGACGCAATTGGAAGGATTTGGCAAACCCTACGTAAACAGTCAAGTTACCTGAAATTCTATTGAGGCACTTAAATTGACAAATTACCAAAGCGAGCGAAATTATCACATTTTTAATTTTTCTAAGCAGGTGTGAAGGTTTGCTTTGCCCACACTAAAAATCCACAGAATGTCTAATAATTTGTTGATTATTTATATTTGATAATGAATCAATTGCTAATGAAATTTGATAGTTAGGTTATATTAATTTATTTTAAACTCTCGTCAACACTTTTTTTTTGCAGACATGACTGTACTATTAACCTGTAAAACTTTTTATACATAAATATAATGTGTAAAAATATCAAATGTAGTAACTAAGAAACTTCCTCTCCCTTTTTATTTATCTGATTCCGGGACCCTCATACGCAGGGTTGTCTGTCTGACTCCTTATAATATTTCTGTTTTCAAAACCTACCGTACACGTTTTTCTCTTTAATTTAAATTATTCAGTGTAAAATATCAAATCTATTATTACTTGATAAGAAACTTAGGATATTTGTTATATATATATTTTCTCGTCATTAAACAGGACATTAAATAATAAAATTCTTTGGAGTTTTTTCTTTATTAGTGTTTTGTGATAGTGACCGAGATTAAAAGGTTTATAGTGAGAAGACTTTGTTGCAGTTTTTGGTTGGTTTATATGGGACAATAAAAAAATTCACTAGTTATTTGTGTTTTAACATTGTGAGACCATTATAATTTTCCTGTAATTGCTTGCTGGAAATCACTGTCAAAGAAAGCAATAGATAAGCTTCATATTCTTCATAATGAGTAATTTAAGAAATAAAGATTTTAAAAATTACATGGATTATTAATTTTCAAAATAATCTATTCCTAAAACTAAAGAGTAAATTAGGTGTTTTTATTAGGTGAATCTTGGAAATAGAGGACAGCTTGTTAATATTATTCTATGTAGATATATAGAATTAGTCTGCACTGCACTCTCAGAAACTTAAATCTAACAATTCAACAGTTGTGTTTAAGTGAATTTGCAATATCAGCTATTGAAAGGAATAATGGCGATCTCTTTATTTTTATTATCTATCTATTTATTTTCTGTTTTTGTGATCCAACTTCTGCATAAAAACTCTCCCAAAAGTTGATAATAAATAAAAGACCCCAAAAAAAGAAACATTTCGCAGCTAGAATAATAGTGAGTCAGTAGGCTTAAAATCAGAATCGGGAATAATTCCTACAAAAGGTTCTATAGTTTCAATGGCTTCGATTGTTACCTAATATGACGTATCTTAGGTTAGCAATTAATCCCAGCCTGCCGACACCCACAACCACCTGCACGCCCCTTGTTGCTTTCGCAGAAAATTGGGGAGATAAGAGGCTGTAGAGCTGGTCCCTTAGAGGTAGGAATGGGGTTGAGGTTGATGCCTGCCATCCCTAAAGGAGCGGATCCGGCTATTTTGGATTTCACTAGAGCTTTTGGGCGAAATATTTTTTGGGTTAAAAATTGACCAAAGTATGGCTACTTGACCATAGCTTTTCTTTCAGATTTTTATCCCTCATACAGATATTGTTTTCATTGCCATTTTCTTGAAAAAAATTATATTTTATACAATAAAAAAAGGTATTTTAGGTCTATCTAGCTCTAGTTGTAAATACATAACTATTCAAGCAAAGGTATCCTTTTCCGCCTTGAATTAGATGCTGCACTATCACTGATAACAATATAAGCTGCACTTGCAATAATTATTAAATCTTCCTCGGACTCTGTTTTAACAGAAAGCCTTTTGGTTGTACATACCTGCGAAAATAAAACAATGGTAGAAAGCATTCTTTCGGAAGTCTGGATATGATGACACAAACTAAATATTTACCGAATGCCGAGCAGTTTCGGTACAATCTATTTGACCGAATGCATTCGCCTTCGGTATGTGTATGAATAACCTTTTATAGATGCTGAACTAAAACATAGCATATACAAGTAAGAAATGAGGAAAGCTCCACGGATACACGGGCTCAGTTAGATAGAATGTCGAGATGTTGCCATGCATTGAGGCGAGTGCATTTCGTCAACCAGTTGATCGTGATGGACGATGAAAAATATTTCACTTCGACCAACTTTGAGATGATGGTTTCCACACGGACAATTCGATAATGTCCATGGTTACGTGAGTTTGAAAAGCAAAAAAAAAGCGAGGAAAAATTTTTGGTATGGTGTGCAGTTTATGAGGCTGGCTTCATCTCGCAGCCCTACATTGGATTTATTTGGGGGCGAAGCCTTAAATGCAGAGCGTTATATCCTAAGATGTCTCTCTGCTTCACTTTTTGCATGATGCGTGTATTACACATCATGCGGATGATGAAATAATGTTTCGGCCAGATCTTGCTTCATGCCAGTACGTGAGCATCCTAAGGGACTGGTATTTGGCCAGCAACTTTCTACTGAAAGTAGATAATCCCCCTAACCTACCTTATACTCGCCCAATTGAAGAGTGCTGGACAATATTGAGTCGGAAAGTCTATAGTAACAGATGGTAAGCATAAAATGAAGAAAAATTGTGATGCCCTAGATCCAGAAAAATTAGAGAAATCAATGCTGGTCGTCCAAAGGATGATGCAACTCATCAGAGGAATACTTAGAGAAATAGAAAATAACGGTCCCTTGTCGATTATTTGAATGTTGTTTTATAATAGGGATAGTTGAGGTAGATTGTTTAAAAATGTGATAAAAATATAAAACTATTTTTATAAGAGTTAGATAAATTTGAGTAGTTATTTATTATCATCCAATAAACTTAAAATACCTATTTTTATTAAGTAAAATAATAATTTTTTCAACAAAATGAGAATGTAAACAATATCTGTATGAGAGGGAGTGGCCATGTTTCGGTCAATTTTTAACCAAAAATTTTTTCCACCTAGGAAATTAAAAGAAATTTTGTTTTTTTTTCTTCTATAAAGCAATGCCCATACCTGACCCAAAATAACTTATAGGCAAAAAAAATTAAAATCGAAATTTTGGCTTTTTTTTCTTTTTGTTTTAACATTTTCCGAATAAAAAAAATGTTTTAATATCAAGGGTCTCATGTCATCAGGGCGTATGCACCATTTTGGTCAAAATCACTTTTTTCCGCCAATTGATACCTCTAAATAAGACGCACAATCTGATGAGACGGTTTACACATTCGGCGTAAAATAAAGAAAAAAATCCAAAAAAATTAATGGCGTATGCGCCGATTCTCATATTTAAATTATGTCATACATGGGCGTATGGCAGGCGTAAGATTTTGTAATAACTTGTTTTCGTTAATTTCTTAACCTGTTCTCTTTTTGCATCATATTTTTTTATAAGTATTAAATACTTACAGATTTTTCACACAGAATCGGCCGGAATCTGCCAACAGTGCTGTTAGTTGTCTTCAGAAGTTTAAATGTGTCAGTTCGCGTATTTAAGCTTCAGATTTATTTAGTCATCATGTAAAATGAGTTCACGTGCTAAGAAACTTGTGGAGTTAGCAAAGAAAATTAAAGGCAGATATTAAAGATTATAATTTCTCTTTCCAACATAAAACTTTGAATTGGAAAAGCGAGTACATTGACTGCATTTCAAAAAGTCAGATCCAGGTACCCTTTTTTTAAAATGAATATTGGGGAGTGAAACTCATCTCCCCAATATCTAATCGAGGATTTGTTCAGTTTTTTCAATCATACCTTTTTTTTGTAAAAAAAATGTATTTACAATTATTAAATTTTAATTGTAAATAAGAATTTTTTTGTAGAAAATTGTTTTTAGTTTACTGAAAATATGTAAACTATGTTTTTGTTATTTTTTTCTATAAATACTTGTTTTGTTTTAGTGCTGTATGAAGTGTGTATTAGTCGATATAAGTGCATATACGCCCACCATTATTAAAACTTCTATCATGGCAGAGAGGGGTATGAGTGAAGAATTTGAAAACATTTGAGTGGGAAAAACGTATGGAAAAAGTGGGGTGAAAATGAAATTGAACATTTATTTAGGATCAGTAAAATTAATCTGATATTCTAAGTATTTTTTGCCATTATCAGTTGTTTAGTAAGTCATATGGAAAATCAATAGGAAAACTTTCATCATGTCAAAGAGGTGTATGAATCAAAATTTCGAAAAAAATGGTGAAAATGGTTGATATATATTTATTTAAAAACACTAACACTCGGAGTAGTTTCCACAAACACCAAAACACTCACTTCGCTCGACACGCGTTTCGCCAACCAAGTTGGCATCATCCGGAGACGATTAAAACTAATCTTAAACTACAAAACCTACCATATTTATACTATTTTCATGGTGACGTCACTAATGATATCACCGTGAAATTTATTTAGCTTTATTTATTTAATTTATTTAACTGTTTATCGCCTTTCATTGCTAATGTCTTCATGAGTCGATTTGAAACTGAAGCAAAAGAAGACTTCGAGTATTTTCCTAGGATTTGGCTGAGGTATGTGGAAGACATTTTTGCCATTTTTGACACTAAGATTGCGGATGTAGAAAACTTCATTTCCAAATTAAATAGTCGTTTCACTTCTGTAAAGTTTACATATGAACTAGGAAATAATGGAAAACTTCCATTTTTAGATGTATTAGTAATTAAAAATAGTGACAATAGGTTAGAATTTGATATACATAGAAAAGATACCAGTACGATCAGATATATCCCTAATGACTCTCACCACTGCTATCAACATAAAATGGCAAGTTTTAATTTTCTTGTCCAACGTTTACTAAGTTTCCCTCTCAGTAATGAGAGGTTTGAAAAAGAAAAAGTACTAATTAAAGACATAGCTGTGAGTAATGGTTATCCTAGAGATATAGTTGAAAAACTAATTAGGAAGCGTAAATTTAAGGACACACTTCGTAATTCTACGACCTTTCAAAAGGATATAGAGACTCCAAAATATGTATCCATCCCGTACGAACCCCGGTTTACTCGTGGTTTGAGTAAGGTTTTCAAAAACGTGGGTATAACAGCGATTCATTCGTCGAGCAACAAATTACAACTTTTAGACAATCCAAAGGATAAAATTGTTCCAAATGAAAGGTCTGGGATTTACGAAATTAGTTGTAATGATTGTGATCGAAAATATGTTGGACAAACGAGGATCAATTAACACCAGATTTAAAGAGCATATGGCTCATCTAAAATATGGAAGAACAGTTAAGTCTAGTGTTGCACAACATGCTTTTGACAACAATCATAGAATAGATATTAGTAATTTAAGATTAGTTAGAAATGTGACCAATAATAGACAGTTGGATGCATTTGAGAGCATAGAAATTGTAAAATGTAATAGTAGTATGAATAGCGACAAGGGACCTATACCGTATAGCCCGCTTTACGCGTTGCTTAACAACCGATGATTGAAGCGTGATTAGTCACGCGTAAATTTCACGGTGATATCATACCGTACAGCCCGCTTTACGCGTTGCTTAGCAACCGATCATTGAAGCGTGATTAGTCACGCGTAAATTTCACGGTGATATCATTAGTGACGTCACCATGAAAATAGTATAAATATGGTAGGTTTTGTAGTTTAAGATTAGTTTTAATCGTCTCCGGATGATGCCAACTTGGTTGGCGAAACGCGCGTCGAGCGAAGTGAAAGTGTTTTGGTGTTTGTGGAAACTACTCCGAGTGTTACAGTTACATCAAAGGTTCCAGCCCTATCCAGTAAAAACACTAACATAAATCCGATATTTTTTAACAATTTTTTGCATAATTAGTTGCTCACTTTTCAAAAAGTTGGTTTTAAACGTTTTTTGTCTCCTGTAAAATTCTGCTTTAGGCGCATACGCCTCTATGACATGAGACCCTCGCATCTTTTAAATAACCCAGGTCGATGGGAAATTCAATTCTCTACAAAAAGTTTCGTCAATATATCTTGCAAACGAAGCAAAATTTTGATATTCCTAAAATTTTGCTTCGTTAGCAAGATATATTGAAAATACTGAAAAAGGGGCATTTTAACCCCTATCTCCAATTTCCACCCTCTAATTTAATAGAAATGACCTATTGACTGATTCCTACAATAAAAACCCGTGAACGTCTTATATACTGCTTCCTTATTGCCCTGTTTTTTAGGACATAATCAAGAGCCTATTTGGAAAACAGGTCGAATCGTGATTTATTGTTTTCGATATTGTGTTATTTACGAGATATAACTGTAAAGCCGCAAAATTCCCAATATACACAGTGCCGACCTTAAGGTGCCGCCAAGGTGTGCACTGTACCGGGGCGCCGCCGAGGCAATAGGGCGCCGCAGACCCAAGCCGGGAAAAATAAATCGCCAATTAAAAACAAACAAATTGTCAAATATTAATATATTACAAAATTATTACTTTAGTTATATAGTTTAGTTTAGTTATTACTAAAAAAGTTAAATACCCAATACTCGCCCACGGCCCATGGCCACGCCTAAAAAACCTTAACAGAAGTCCCCATATGTTTTTTTTTATTTCTTGTAATTTTTAAGGTTCTTTATGAAGTTGCACCGTGTCGCCTAGAGTCTAAGGCCGGCTCTGAATATACAATGTATACAGATAAAATCAAACTTAAAATTGTTATTTTATTGTATCACAGTTCACTTATTTCTATATACTTACGTATTTTTTATTATTAGGTTGTAGCATCTTTATAATATAAAGATATTATATTATAGGTACCTACTAATTAAAATTGAGTAAAAAAAAACTTGTATTGTGCGTGACTTACTATATTACCACAGCTCCTAGTGAAAACGCACTATACTATGGAGACTATATATTTTGACACAATACATATAACCATTGGCGGCGGAATGGGAGGCTAGCCCCCGATAGCCTCCCATTCCCCAAGGTAGACCGATCAACGCATGCAAGCAGAAAAAATAATTTCGAAATTTATATAACAGTAGAGACATTTTAAGACACTTGATTCGCTTTAAGGCTTTAAGAGAAACATTAAAGCATTTAAATAATAGGTAGACTTGTACTCATTTGATGGTTCTTTCTATCTACCTAGTACTTATATACATAAGTAGATACATCTTGTTTATATGAATTAAAGTTTTTTCAGATCTGAATAATTACACATGCACATTGCACAGATAAACCACCTGACAATGATCATCCAATATGTTTCACCAATTTGGTAAAATTTATATTGGTTTTTATTTTATGAAAGATTGCATTTTTCAAGGGAGCTCAAGCGCCCTCTCAGCAAAAGCTGTTCCGTCGCCAATGCATATAAGAAAACAAATATGGATTGAGTAAATATATTATGATTGTATTGTATTATGTTCTGCATATTATGGAATATCCAAAATGACAAAGTAAAAAACTATGATGGATCTATATGGATTAGGTATGTATTAAGACAATTAATAATACTTAATGGGCATATAAATAGGTAGGGTAAGCGGGGTACATTTAATTATTATTATATTTTACTTTTGGCTAGAGAAAAGTAATTTTTAGAGATTTTGTAATGAAAATTTGGTAATACATTAATAGACTCATGACACCTATTAGATTTAGATAACTATTCTTGGAAATATTGAATATTTTAACAATAATAAGAATATAATCATTTAGTGAATTTTGACAAATTTCATGTACCCTGCCATCACGGGGCAGATTTGAGTTCTGATATTTTTAGGTGCGGCAGTTATGGCATGTAATAAAATGCTTCAGAAATACATAAGGTCACTATTAATTTTGACTTTTGACCTACATCGTTATTGTTACACTTATTATTAGCTCATTATTATAAATAAAATATTAAACTGTTTTAAAGCTTAAATTTTAAATTATAACTGTCAAAGTTAACATCAAATTCATGATAATTAGTTAAAAGGTTAGGATTAATATGTAAAACTGCTGTAATGTCAATCCTGTGAATGTCAGAGATATGTTAATATATGTCAAAACTGTCCCATCAAATACTATGTTAAATCTACCCCACTACCACATTTTGCGGTTTTCAAATATAACAGCCCAACTATTTAAAGAAGTATTATTTAAGAAACAAATACTTGTAAATAGTCTTATTAATTAAGCATAATAAATATATAAGCCTATACATTGTTGCACGAACGCTAACCTATATTGAAGTCAGAACTGCAAACAAAGTTTAAGCGGTAAATTTGAAGTTGTCAAATGTGCCGCGCTCTCCCCTACATGTAAATTCATATCGGAAACCAGATTGTAATTTTATATGTATTTCCATGGTTATAAATATATGGATTGCAATTGTGTATTGATTTTCTATCTGGCTCAATGTTTTTCTGCTAAAAGAATATAATATGCTATAGATGACGCAGCATATATTTTCTATGGTCAAATGTCTAATCTCTATCATTTTGTTTTTGTGTTTTAGATTTTGTTTTATTTTAATTTTGTGATAAATTAGAAATAAATGTTACTGCGTAGATACTTAGGGTAGAGTGGGGGAATATTGGCTGCTTAAGGATTTTAATATCGCTAGATTTTATTATCGCAAAAACGACGAGGTTGTGCTTATTTTTAGTTGCATTTTAAAAAAAATATAAATCGCTCCCCCAAATAGCCTGAGTCTATCGATCTATAGGTATGTCGAAAATTAAAAGTACGTATACCTAAGTGACAAATCAACCCATAAGAAACTTGGATTAATATCTCCTCCGGAAAACTTCCTCTGCAAGGTCTTGGTATACCTATATATAGGTACCTGCATGCGTCCTCTACAAAAGATAGGTAGGTATTTCCTTGGACTATGTGCAGACTTGAAACTTTGTTTCCCTTTTTCAAAAAAAAATACATACAAAATTAACTTTCGTTCCCTTAAACTCGAATTAGCTCGGAAAAGGTGTATGAAAATATAACAAGAAGCAAAATTTGTTTAGTTTTGAATTTCTATCTGCAAAAATACCTAAATAGGTAGGTACCTAGTAAACAAAGAAACATTTACAAAATGTTTATTGGTTGCTGTCTAATAACATCATAACATTTCATTTTAAGATGAATTAATGTTAAATTGAATATGAATTTCAACAAACTTTGCACCCATATTTCTCGTTCTTTAGATGTTTAAAATTTGGTGTAACAACATTAAGTATCAACATCAAATAAACATTTCATAAACGTTAAATTGACATCAGTTCAAAACATTTATATAATGCCAAATAAATGATAAATCAATGTTCATGAAAACATTTTGTTAATGGCATTAAAATAAGGATGTTAACATCTATATCAACATAGTTTTAATGAGTTACAACATTTAAGAAATGTTTTTTATACTTAATGTTTATTTATCTCTGCGAATTAACATGTTTTACTTTTATAGTGTCCATTATAGTTACTCTTCTATTGATATCTAACAAACAAGAGTCTATACAAAATTGATAAGTATTTTAAAGTTTGATACGATGAATCGTTTGAATTTTATCCTTTTCCATATGTTCCAGAAGTTTTTCGAGGAATGAACGAACCTAAACAAAGTAAACATGAAGATTATTTAATATCGTGTTAGTTTCCAGAAATATAACAAACTGAAAACGATTAATCTCAACCACTTTTAAACAATCAATTGTTAAATCGCAGAAATAAATATATTATAAAAAAACATTTCTTGCAAGTTTGTAATTTCATTAATTCTTTTCATTAATTCGCAATTGCTTTCATTTAAAAACACATTATGGAGGTACACTTTGCTTAGATTGCTTCTTATGCATCAAATTATTCATATGAAATTAACAATGCTTTTAGCCACTTTTTAGGGCAAATATAGCAATCAAATTAAACAGGAAACAGCTTATTCAGGAATAAATAACATTAAATGCCAAGTTTTACATATATTTTTTATTTTCTATATAAAACACGTTGGGTAACATATAATATATCAAAATATTTTCCATCATGGCACCTGAAACAAAAAAAATCACAATTCATTATGAATAAGAAGTATAAGAAGTAGAAGAAATAAAATAACAAGCACATGTTCCTTATTTTTCTGTAGAAATTTATGAAAATACAATACAATACAAAATGTTTTAGACATTCTCTGTTACAGTATTATTATGAATGGAAATTTGACGATTCAGATTATATAGGTACATTAAAATGGGAAACTAACTCTAAACTCATTATTATCAATGGCACTTACGATATTATCTATAGGATTATAAAATGTATATACCTAACTTGTCGCCAGTAATAAAAGAAGCCACTCTTTTAGTTTCACATTAAGAAAATCATGCGGTAACCCGGTAACTATAGAAATATAGAAAAACAAATAGAATAATAATATTATAATCCTATGATGATAGCTGGAAATATCAACTGGCCATTCTTACTTACTCTTAGTAGCTAGTTAGGATTCTGACATCCATAGGTTACATGGATTTAGCATCACTGGCATCTTGTTTGATCTACCCCAGAATCGAAGGATCTACAACCCTTTCTAATCTTTGGAATCTACTTGCCGGCATCCATCGACAAGGAAATATGGTAGAGAATATGGTTCAATAAAACTGACAGACTTACCAATGTCGTAACTACGAACTATGGTGCCCAGGGCAAGCACCATAATTTTGCGCCCCCACCCTCCCAGTGTCGGCTCGTCATTGCAGACCGACCCCTACGGTCGGCCCGAAGAGGGATTGTTGTGGAGAAGGTGTGTACACGGCGCGGCGCATCGAGAACGTGGTGGAGTTGTGTAAATTTTTGTAGATATTTCAAGGTCATTGTGTTTTAAAACGCCCCAAAACGTCCGTCCCTGAGTCTGTATGGGGCATCAGTATATTAAAAATATTATCTATTATATAGACTATATTATATATTATAGACCCTGACTCGTAGGTCGATGTATCGCGATGTGCAGGCCTGCCATTTTGCGCTGGCGTGCCCCCGGTTCCCCCTAAACATGAAACGTGTAGGAAACATTTCAAATCTGCAGAAGAACTGTGCAAATGTAACAATGTTTACCAGGGTTGGGAAAAAAAATGTTTTTTTTGAAAAAAACAAAAAAACAGTTTTTTTTAATTTAAAACAGTTTTTATTGTTTTAAAACAGTTTTTTTTTCTTGAAAAAAAAATAGTGTTTTAAAACAAATAAAACGTTTTAAACATTGTTTTAAAACTGACTAGTAAAAATTCAGCAGTAAGAATTATTATTGTTATTACGGCTCTTTACTATGGATGTTAATATTCTTCAACCTCATAATTCATAATATGCGATGTGATAAATTTTACCTAAGTAGGTAATAAAAAGACTGGTTATTTGTGAGCATTTGCGAGCCGAGCGGCGGCCGTCAAAAGAACTTTTTGTAAGAATACAAACACCCCCTTAGGATAAGCTGCACGCGTAGACCTTTGTTTTTTTTTATTAGCAACAAGCAGGTAGCTGAAGTGCGCACATGTAGATAACTTCGTAAATTTTGCGTTATAAATAGAGATGGGAATTCTAATTCATTTTGCCGAATTAATTCCTTCGGTCTCATTCACCTAGGTGAATCATTCAATTGAATGATTCTTTTAATTCAGTTAGTCAGTGATCTGTTAATGTTTCTGGGACTGCCATTAGTCGGTCGGTACCTACGTAATATCGGCGTGTCCGGAGGGAGTAGGTAATGCAAAAGAAATATGCACTGAATACTGAAATAAAACACGTAGGTACCACAGATGTAGATACTGGTCTTTGACTACTATATTATTAGGAATAGAAAATAAAAAACAAGGAAATAGAAGTATTTATTTCAGCAACCAGCAACCAAACATATATATTTCTGTAGGTACGTGTAATTCGTGTAACACGCACAAATATAGAAAATAAAAATATAACCATTTAAAGTTAATATTAAAAAAATAATAAATTAATAAATATTTAAATATACCTACTGCAAAATATATATAACACGTAAAAAAGTAGCTATTTCTTGACTTTCAAGTACCGATCTGACTGAATGCCGATGTGATTTCAGTCAGTTTAACTGAATTCAAGAATCGGTTTCGGGTTTCGTATTACATTGTTTTAGTCAGAGATCTGGTTTTAGTTCGCGGTGAATGATCCTTTCCGGCACCAAGGACCAATTCATTTCATTCAGTGAGGTGAATAGTTCAATTGTACTAGTTCGTTCACGAACTACCCACCTCTAGTTATAAATATATCAGTGAATAATCAGCCTTCTTCCAGCACGGTTTACTTTTTGACTGTTATTTGTATTCAAAATTTGGGATTATGAGTCAGGGGCGAAAAAAAGATCCTATTTGGATAAATTACAATCAAATAAAAGTGAATACTGATCGCACAGATTCGGCGGGCCGGCCTAAAGCTGTAGCTAAGGCTGAATGTAAAAAGTGTAAAAAACAATTACCTATATTAGTAGCAAGGATGAAAAAACACCATGAAGAGTGCGTGTGTGCAGATAATTCGCTGCGAGAAAACAACGATCAGGAGCAGATGGAAATAACTATAACTAATTCCGGAAGTTCCGATTCCGATGGAGAGGATCATTGCATGCAGGAATTGCCTGATTGTGGAGGCGCAAGTAAGTAAAATGTATAAAAACACGAAATTAAAATAGCTATCAAATTGTTTTAATTAGGTACATCACAAAGTGGTAGTGTCACACATCCGAGCACACATTCTTATCCTAAAACTAAATCAACCAAATCTAAATCGTCTTCACTAAAATCGAATGTTGAAAATAGTCATCGCAGCCTTGATAGCTTTCTTGTAAGAACAACCCCCCAGGAAGTAAAAAAAATTGATCTTCAAGTAGCGACGTACTTTTTTGCCACAAACACGCCATTTCATCACGTTGAACACCCGCAATTCAAAAAACTCTGCGCACAACTGCGTCCAGGCTATACTCCACCCACGAGAAAAAGGTTAAGTACGCAACTTCTTGAAGAAGTATTTGAACTTACTTTATCGGAAGCTAAAGCGGAATTGCACGGAAAAGACGTATGCATGTCTTTAGACGGCTGGTCAAATGTGCACAGGGAGCCAGTCGTTTGCACGGTAGTAACAAATGTGCAAAGTGGTAAAGTTTATCTAATCGACACCATAAATACAGAAGATAACAGCCATGACTTTGAATATCTAAAAAAACTGTCGATTGAATCAATTAAAAAATGTAAGGATTTCAACGAAAGGAGTCAGACGAATTACTTAATAATGATATTCTTACATTACGGATGTTCCTCACATCTTCAATTTACTTGCCCACGATATCGAAATACCTGGGATTGCAGACCACATCAAAAAAATTGTCAAATATTTCAGAAATACACATATTCCAGCCGCGAAATATAGGCAAGCTGGTGGTACAATGTTGGTACTTCCATCAGATGTGCGCTGGAATACTTTGGCAGATTGTCTGGAGTCCTACCTATCAAATTGGCACATTTTAAGCAAAATATGCACTGAAAATAGATTAACGTTTGATAAGGCAATCATCGCAAAAGTTGAAGACCTTAATATGAAAATGAATGCTCAAGACTATTTAGCAAAATTAAAAGTTATTGCAGTAGCTCTAAACAAATGTCAAAGTAATACTTGTACCATTTCCGATGCAACTGATATCTGGAAAGATGTGCTTGAATATTTTGAGAACGAAGCAACACCTGCGGGTGCAAGCAGTCAAAAAGAACTGAATTCTGTTAAAGCTCGCTACAATATGGCAATGACGGACTCTCATTTTTTAGCCTACTTATTAGACCCCGAATATAGAGGTACAAAATTGAGTGATGAAGAGGTCCATAAAGCTCTGCAATTTGTTTCTGACTATCACTCGCAAGTTATGCCAGAAATTTTATCTTTTCGGGCAAAAGCCCCACCGTTCAAAGAATATCTATTTGATGAGAACACGGTGAAAAATATCAGTTCCTTAACATGGTGGAAATCACAGAAGCAATTTATATCAGCAGAATTATCAAGTTTGACAAATCAGCTGTTTTCTACTGTGGCTTCATCAGCAGGAGTAGAAAGATTATTTTCTACGTTTGGAATAGTTCATTCCAAATTAAGGAACAGATTGGGATCGGAAAAAAGTTCTAAACTGGTGGCAGTATTTCAGCACTTTAATAGAAATGAATAATAGAAAATTTATGTTACCAACCTACTTTTACTTTTAGTTTTTTTTGTCTTATATAAACTTTATATCGTTTTTCGTTGAGAAATATAAATTCTGAGTTAAAATTCTCTGCTGGGTTTACTTATTAAAATATTTTTTTGTTTTAAAACTGCACTGAAAAAAACAGTGTTTTAAACAAATGTTTTAAAACGCATGTTTTTTTTAAATGTTTTAAACATGTTTTAAAACACTGTTTTAAAATGTTTGTTTTGAAACAACCCAACCCTGATGTTTACAAATATTAATGTGACGTATCGGAAATGTTCTTTGGGAAACATTCTAATTTGAATGTTACATAAATGTTTCAACTGAAACAACGTGGCGCAATAATTTTAATATTTCTCTGTTTTTTATATAACATAAAAGACGCATGTTTAAACAACAGATAAATATCTACGTTATTTTTATTTTATCATGCCATATTTTGTACTTTATTAACTGTCCATTTCCGTTAGTGACTTTGTTTTTCTTTGAATACCGCTGTTAGAATGACTATTGAAAGCACTGCGATGAGAAGGCGCGTGAAACAAACTAACCAATCCGCGACGCGTCGTATCAGATTCGTTTACAGTCGTCTGATGTCGCCAACAACGAGCGACGATGTAGGATGTAGTCACGCCAACGTGTCAACGATGTAGTAGCGTTTAAGTTTAGCGTTTCATCATGGCGGACATGGCGAACATGAACTTGTCGTTGTATCTACTTGCCGTTCTCCACGAATACGAATGTGCAGATGTATTGTGTAAAAGTAAATAAGTAATTTACTAAATTATATTATTAAAAAGAAACAGGTCATGTTGCAAGTGGAAAATTACTCAAACTGTGCTTTGGTGAGTACATATAATTATTGGTCAGTCATATTTTTCTAGCAACATTACTCCTACAGTATTATAATGCAACTATAAAATTCAATAAATTTGTATTGGTAGTAGATACAGAAGATAATGGTGTGGATGTCAATTCAAATTTAAACAGGGAAGAAAAAGACATAGAAAAAGTTTCGCTCTGTTCAAATACCAAATATGCAGATTTTGATGAAATAAGGGGAGGTAATAACACCCCACCACCAACTCGAGGTTCAAATTATTCAGATGATGTTTCAAAATATTCTGAAACAATTAAACCAGCATATTTAAATGAAAAATGTATGATATCAACATGAAGTGGCATTGTGGTTTAGACAATCCCAACTCGGTTATAGACGGCCTCAGGAGCAGAAACAATATCAAAATTTGCAACAGGTATAGTTGTTATTTTAATTTCTGATTTATATTCTAGTAATCCGCATACTTTTAGCAAGTGGATGATGTGCAATTATAATGTTTTTACTGCAGCAATAAACTTACAAGTGCAAGTGACTTGGACACGTGCAGTGGACGTTTTGAACCAAAAGTTAATTTAATTTTATCACTCCTGACCAAAATAATGTTACCTCAAGTTTTGTTTTATTTACTATGTCTTATTAGTGTATATAGTAGCCTTGTTAGTAAGTTTCTTTTATATTTTATACTTACCTGATATGTCAATTATGTTATTATAAAATTTTATTTCTTGTAGCTGTTTCATTTTTTTTCCATAACTATGTTTCAGTTCGTATTGACAATAATTCTTAACAAATTGTGTAGCTTATTACGCAGTGTAGGGTTGATTATGAGTTGATTTTTATGTAGGTAAGAAGAAACTGCAAGATAATTCCTAATTGCTTAATTCACAAATTGTTTAGACATATTTTTAATATGCTTACCTAGGTAGTGTTTATTAAAAGGATAAATTGCAACATATTGAAACAATAGTTCCGAAACATTTCCAAATGTATCATTTGAAACGTTTTGACGCATTTGCATCAATGTTTCCTATGAGGCTTTATGAAATGTTACACTGAAACATTTCTGCGGTAGGACATCTTTGGTTACATAAATGTTTCTGAAACATATCCGTTCATATACACGAAATGTTTCAAAATAAAAGTGTATATTTCTGAAACGTTTCAGAAACTAAAATATGTTTAGTGGGTTGCCCTGCCCTAGTTACGAGACTGAGACTTGCCTGACCTGAAATAAAAATCCTTTGATGTAACTATAACACTCGGAGTAGTTTCCACAAACACCAAAACACTTTAACTTCGCTCGACGCGCGTTTATTATTTCGCGGGCAAGGAAAAAATTAATTGCAAAATTCGTCCCTTCTAAAAAAGTTGTGACTCACATGATGAATGGCCAAAACTATGCTCTAAATGATGTTGAATCACATTTAGTCCCATTTAGTTAGCTTATAACATTGCTTTTAAAGTTATTCGTTATGATTTACGACTTATAAAATAAAAATAGTTTTTACTTTTATTTCAATTTGGACTGAATTAAATTATTTTAATTTAAAATTATAATTGAGGCATTTCAAACAAAAATATGATATTTTTTTTCAAAATATGTTACCAAATATTTTTCAACTCCAATAAACATAATGTAATAAAAGTAACTGTTTATTGTGTATACGGGCACTGGCACCAAGCAGCAAGGGGCGCCCAATCAAGGGGGCGGGGGCAGGCGCCCTCCCTGGCTCCCACCTGGCTACACCACTGTTTTTATTGTTAATAAGCTTCTGCATGGAAGCAAATGGAAGCTCGGTTTCGATTCGATCTGGAACCTTGCAGTTTCTGAATAGATGGTGTCTAAAAAATATAACAATGTTATAAGAAGAAAAAGAAAGATCCCGTAAGTGCTGATATATGATTTTCTACACAGTTTTACATCCCTTTTATCATAATCCGTTGGAAAAATTACGAAAAGTAGATAGGTAGGTACCTACCTACCTACCTATATATTTACTTCTATGTACCTAGATACCACCAAACAAACATAGAACCTAGACTACGTTTTCACTTGTTTAAGATCCAACTAACGGTATGTA
Source organism: Tetropium fuscum (assembly GCA_964058915.1). Lineage (NCBI taxonomy): Eukaryota > Metazoa > Arthropoda > Insecta > Coleoptera > Cerambycidae > Tetropium > Tetropium fuscum. Next base: position 180,809 of record CAXKVY010000579.1, on the reverse strand, counting down.
GGTATGTAACATACCTATAATCTATAATAATAGGTAAAATAATAGTTTAATACAGGAATATTATTTGTATTTAAGTATTTGATTATATCGAGCAGTAGGTGGAATTATTATGACAGAAAAAACGAACTATCTGTTTCCGTGGTGTAGTGGTTATCACATCCGCCTAACACGCGGAAGGTCCCCGGTTCGATCCCGGGCGGAAACACGTTTTTTATTTTATAGAAATATAATTTGTATTATGTAAATGTAATTTTTGGAGTATGGTCAGTATGGAGTAATGTGATCTGGCGGTGACGGTGTCTTTTTAAATGATGCTATAGTTAATTATTATTGCAAATATAATTACCACATAGCGCCACGTTATGTTGGTTCGGTGTTCGGTGGTCTTAGTAACTTCCAGCTAAACATGTGCGCTAGCGCCAATTGTTCATGCTAGGGAAACAAGCAATGTCGGGGTTACCCAGCTCGTTTTCACGCCTATGGGTTTTCGAATGGTGAAGTACCACCACCCTGGCATATACATTTTGGGGGGCAACAATATACGCCCTATCTGCCTCAACCTCTCGTTCCTGATTATAATAATTTAACGCATAATATGTCCCCTATAGGTAGTTGAATAGTGTAGGTATGTAATAATCAGCTAAATCATGTAAATACCATGCAAACTTTAAATAATATACCAACTAATGTTAATAGTGAGGCTGCATCTAATAGCATAGTAAATAATGTACAGGCTGGCAGTAATAACCGTTTTCAAAAATAAAAATTGTGTTGAATAATGTATTTAAAAGGTCGGCAAAATTATGGTGGGATGATCAAGTATTTTTGATTTTTGATAATTATGAACAGTTCAAAATCGAGTTTGTCGAGCAATTTTGGCCGGCAAGACAACAGCAAAAAATAAGAATGCAATTAGAAACGGATGAATGTAGAGAGGGGTTATTTGTTGACGATTTCAATTATTGGATTGCCAAGGTGGTGCACCTACGCCCTCCGCCCTCCCTATAGTCAACGTGAACTTATTGATATATTAGTGCCACATTTTTCCCCAAATGTTGTTAGTGCAGTTATAGGTTGCACCACTTTACTACATGCGCTAGCTAGATTACAGCATGGCGCATGCTGATGCCTATTATAAAAACACGGAACAAAAACATAAAAACTTACGCTATAATGATAAAGATACAAATCTTTCTGCAAAAAACAATGGTTTTAAAAATATTTCACGTTCAAATCGGTTTAGATTGTGAATTTGAGAGAGCCTAGATCGGCTTGAGGAAAACGAATAGCCTCCCCATGCAGAAGCTCATGTGTGGAGATTTTAATAAGCGAGCTGACTGTGTTCAACCGTGTTGTATAGAGCAACTCTGTAGATGACTTACTACAGGAATGTGACTTTGAACACAAGATATTAGATACTTGCTCTCTAATTAGTGTAAATTTATATGGTTTTAAATTTCCTGCGCTAATCGATAGTGGTAGCTCGGTCTGTGCTATTTCGTTAGAAGTGTGGACACAACGAAGCGATCATCATTAGTTGATTCCGCAATTCCCATGCACAGGCGTCGTAAGAAAGTATCGTTTCAAGTGTTGTTAAATTTTGTGTGTGTAAATAATTTATTTTCACATGAATTTTTAGTAATTAAGGATTTATCTTATTCACTTATATTGGGTTGAGATTTTTTACGTTCATTTAAGGTTAACATTAATTTGTTAGAGCAATGTGTAGTAGCGGTCTTGGACGGGAAAACAGTAATAATTCCGGAGCTAGATTTTAAACATGAAGGTTCTTTTTCAGGTCCGGTAGACATTTGTGGCATAAGTAAAAAAATAACAATTCGGAAGTTCTTAACAATAATAGTTCAGGTGTTCTGAAAAATATAGTCCAAAGCATTGATGACGTAGTTAATGCCTGTTTAGTTGCAGGAAAAGAAAAAAATAACATTTAAAAATCTATGAAATAGTTATTTGGCGGTTTTATCTGATATTCCGGGTAGAACGCCACTTTATTACCATTCTATAAAACTTAGAGGTCCTAAATAGTTCTTTATCAAACCATACCTACCCTATTCCGGTGGCTCATAGGGCAGCCGTAGAGAAAGCAATTGCACAAATGGAGGCGTGGCAGGTTATTGAACGAATATATCTCCATTAATGACCAGTTTAAAAAAAGGTGGCACGGTCCCCATCTGCTTAGATGCTATGAAGTTGAATTCAGTAATGGAACAGGACTTTGAACTTCCTCGTCCTATACATGAACTAATTAAATTAATGTCCGGTAAGAGGGTAATGTCCTCGCTCGATTTAACACACGGGTACCTCTGAGACCGGAAGATCGTCAATACACGGGATTCTTTTTGGTACCCCAACTTATCGTTTTTGTGTGTTACCTTTTGGTTTAGCCACGGCCGTTAGTTCATACTAGATGCATAGATAAGGTTTTTGGAGCGGAATTTAGGGATTTCTTGGTCACTTACATGGACGATATTTTGGTAATGACGAACATATTGTTCAATTAGAGAAGTTTTTTGGATGGTTACAAGAAGTGGGATTTACGCTGAAGTTGTCGAAATGTCAGTTTTTTCGTAGCGAAATGCCATATTTAGGGTACGTTTTAAGTTCCGAAGGGGTGCGACCTGATCCAGAGCGGGTTCAGGTCGATAGCTGATTACAGTCGACCCATCAGAAACAAGAAGGAGGTGCAGAAGTTTCTGGGTTTATGTCAGTACGATCGCATGTTCACTTCTAGTTTTCAGAAGTTTCCGAGCCACTTACCCGTCTTCTTAGGAAGAAAACTCCGTGGGAAGCTGGGAAGCGCCTTGTGAAGAGGCCATTCTTAAGCTCAATGCCAAATTGCAGCAAGCTACTTTGATGTATCATCCAGAGCTTCAACTACCATGACACCTATAGACAGATGCCAGTGATGTGGGCATCACTGCTATACTTTTTCAGGTTAAGACGGGGGAGAGACAGGTAGTCGAATATGGTTCACACCTACTTTTAGAACGAGAAAGGCGCTATAGTTCTTTTGAAAAGGAGGTGGTTTCGGCACTATATTTATCTCCTCAGTAACACCTTAGTGATTCACACTGACTGCCGAGGCATGTTGTATACAAATTCCTGCCGCTTACTGTCCTCGCGTATCACTAGGTGTGTTCTCGCTTTACAATAGTTCTCGTTCCAGATGGAACATGACCTTGGTCGGGAAAATGTGCAGGCGGATGCTCTATCGCGTCATGCGTGTACTCGTCTACTCCGGTACACAAATATTTAAAATGTTAGCTACACTAAAATTGCCTACTCCGTTTAGAACCTCCGTTTAGAAAGATATTACTGTTTTACAAGCGAGCGATGAAACTGAAACTGAAACTGTCGCGAATTAAGAGTTAACGGTTAGCGAAAAATTACAGCGTAGCTTCGTTGTTCACGAGGGAATACTGTTTAAAAGAGATAGTGACGAATTTCAATACTTCCTTTGAATTCCTGCTAAAATGGTCCCTCAGATCGTTGAAGTATAACATACATGAAGTATAAAGTATAACATTTTGGTGTCTATAAGACTTGGCGCGGCGTGCTTTACGCGAGGAGGTATGGTGGACCAACATGCATCGCCAAGTTAAGAAATATTTAAAATCTTGCGAATTATGTCAAAAGTCAAAGATTTCCGTGTTGCCAAATCCTCCTCAATAACAGATTATTCCCCAGAATAAGGAGGATGTCATTGCCATGGACATATATGGCCCACTAATTCGCAGCAGAGGAGGGGTTTCATATTTGTAGGTATAGTTCTAAACTTGTTTACTAAATATGTCGAGTTGTATCCGCTAAAAAAGGCTACTTCGAGGGCCTTGTTACATCTAATAATCAACCACTATTTTTCCACCTACGGCCTAGTGAATCGCGTGTTTCATGATAATGGGACCCATTCCCCTCCAAGCTTTGGAGGAAACGTATGGCTGCATCCGGTAAAAAATTAGTTTACAGCAGTTTAAGACATCCCTGTGCTAACCCTTCGGAGAGAGTAATGCGAGAGTTAAGTCGTTTATTCCGCACTTGCTGTACTAAACTTCACAGAAAATGGGCTTTAGACATACCGCGGTTTAAATTATTTTTAAATTCGTCGTCCATGAGTCCACCGGGTTCGCCCCTAACGAGTTATAACTAGGAGAAAGTCGGATACGGTTATTGCCTAATTTCCTAACCTTATTCAAAGCTGATGCACCAGTAGAGGCTTTAGTCCCAAAATTGATATTAGCGGAAGCTACCCTTCGTGGAAAAGCTGAGCGACGCGCCTCTGACAATTCCGACTGTATCCTAAGTTTCAACTAGGAGACTTAAAGGCCAATAACACTTCTCTTATAAAATAAAAAGGCAGGTCACCGATGCTTAGATATTACAGCGGATAGATCCACACTGTGAAAGAGGTACGTTTCATGCCTCACATTTCAAGCGGTATAACGAGTCAGCTCGAGTCCAGTAGTTTATACCTTTCCACAAGCTGAGGGGGGGGGCAGGATGTGGCAGGACGAAATATCGGTATTATTTATATACTAAATATATTTATATTACATTTTTTTTATAGTTATTTAACGAACTAGTGTATTAATGACAGCGATTAATAATCGAGATATTTTAACTCGTAGATATTTTAGTTAATTGGCGAGATTATTAATCGGGTTTTAATATACGAGTTAGTTAAAAAAAATTTCCGTCGACTGTACTTTGAATAAAATGGAGAATATCTGATTTAAAATTTTTATTTAAGAAAACTTAAAGTTGCTACATTTGCAGTTTCTGCCACTTATTCTGGCGGGGTTAACATTAAAATCTTTCTCGATATCCATTTATTCGACGCTGCACAAAACTATATTTCAAATATTAAGCGTGACATTACTAACAGTGACACGGCGCGGCGTCTTGATTTGGAAATTTAAATTTATGCGTTTCACTAGAATCGTTTATTAATAGAAAATCATGCATTAATAGGGGTCATTAATAAACGATTTTGTATACATTAATTAACCTCGTAAATACATGGTCGACGGAAAAATATATTTAAATATTACCAGGAGAGATTAATTTTCCTAGCCAGATCCCGCACCATTTAAACCCTGACATAAAGACAGTTTTATCGCAGGATGATATTGAGGGTTATATTGAACAAAAAAAACTCTGATAATCCTTCAACCTTAAAATAAAGTTAAGAGCGTGGCATGTGGATTAGGCTTGTTATAGGGAGACCACGTAAAAAACGCGCCGAGGGTACCTTACCTTTATCTGGTGTGGAAACAAGTTACCTACAAGTGCCTATGTGTCATGATTTCTTTAATAAAAATGTATATCACCAAAAAGCAATTGAATGTGTTTAAAAGTGCCTACATTCAGAAAATTATTAAGTGCTCAAAAAATTATCCAGGTTTCGAGAGTTCGACGCCCAATAAATAACTTCAAAATAGGTAGTCGTACAAAAAATACAGAACGTTTTTTATAGATCATCTTGATACTAATCGAGATATTTGCTATCATTTATAATAAGAGACAAACACATTTTTTTCCTCGTTTCAGCATAGCGGCTAAATGCGGGCATGCATGATGGTGCAAAAATTAATAGAGGAGAAGGTCCGAATATGGGCCTTGAATTTAATATGGGCTACCTAACAATTACTATTAGAGCATTAAGCGACATCTATAAATAATAACTTAAAATACGCCTACTAGCAAGTTAACTATTTTACCGACGCTAACCAGTTCATTCCTCATGTTGTTGTAAGCAGGTGCTGGACTATGTGTTTGTGAAATTCTGAATATTACTAGAGGGTAAGTTATTCCTATATTTGTTTGTAGATTCCTAGTCACGTATATTCGTAGCGTTTATTACAATATGTTCAATAGAAATTAAGCTTTCTTTTTATTCATCTAAATCTTAATTCACTTAACCTCAAAAAATTATAGGCATTTAATTTTTAATGGCGCGTGATGTTGGTAATATGGGCTTTTTGCGGGTCCAAATACGGGCCAGGGCCCATATTCGGACCAGACTTTAAATACGGATTTTTTTCAGGTTTATCATGCCGCGTACAAAACCTAAGTTTTCACCCAAGTCACTAAGAAAGAAATGGAACATTGAGGACATGGTAAAAGCTTTGGAGAGTGTTAATAACAAAAGTTGCGGCTTAAAAGTCGCAAGTAAAAATTACAACGTGCCAAGGTCGACGCTTCAGAGATTTATAAAGAGACAAAAAGAAAATCATATGAATGCTGAAGAAATAGTTCAAACTCAACTAGGACGAAAAACAGTTTTAGGGAAAGAAATAGAAAATGATCTAGTCAACTATATTTTAGCCATGGAAGCCAAGTACTATGGGTTAACAAGAAAAGATATTCGAAGGATGGCATACTCTTTAGCTGTAAGAAATGGAAAAGCTAATACATTTAAAAACGGCACTGCAGGACGTAGTTGGCTTGATGCATTTTTATATCGTCACAAGGATTTGCTTTCCATTCGAAGGCCGACAGGAACCTCATTTGCTAGAGCCTTGGGTTTCAACAAAAACAACGTGGAGGAGTCACACAACACAACTTTTCACCTCACAGAATATTCAATGTCGACGAGACAGGTTTGTCAATTGTACAAAGTAAGGTGGCCCACATAATTGGCAGAAAAGGAAAAAGGCAAATAGCGTCTCTCACATCTGCTGAACGTGGCTCACTTGTTACGTTTATTGCAGCAATGAGTGCTGGTGGTCAGTTTGTACCCCCCATGTTGATTTTCCCTAGGAAAAATCGAAATGATCAATTAATGCGTGGTGCCCCTCCAGGATCAATATATTCCGTCCATCCCAGTGGATGCGTGCAACAAAACATATTTACAGACTGGATGAGACATTTTATAAAATTCGTTAATCCTAGCGAAGAATCTCCGGTTTTACTCGTGCTTGATGGACATTATAGCCACACGAGAAATTTAGATGTTATTCAACTGGCAAGGGATAATCACATTTCTATCATCTCGTTACCCCCACATGCTACACACAAGCTTCAGCCGTTGGACAAGACCTTTATGGGTAGCTTCAAGGCTTACTATAGTGAGGAAATTCGAAACTGGATTCGCACCAACCAACGTGCCATTACACAGTTCGATCTAGCCGAGCTTCTAGGAAGAGCCTTTCTAAAGTCACAGACTGGTGAAATTGCTGCAAACGGCTTTAGGGCTACTGGGATTTTTCCTTTCAACCGACATATTTTTTCTAACGCTGATTTCATAACCGAAGAGATTGAGGCCGAGAAAAACTGTAACATAGCACCATTAGAAGTTAGAAAAAAATCAAAAAACGGTGCAACCCTAGAACCACAGCAGGATGTTCCACTTGGATAGACCACGATAAGTGTTCTGTACCGTCAATAGGAGAAGCCGAGGCGAATCTAAAGAGAACGGCTACAGCACAACCAATTGTAGATGTTTACTTAAATAGAACATCTGTAGAAAACGGGGCAGATCAACATATTTGCAACTCTTCAACATTTATTTCGCCATTCGACATTGCACCATTACCAGTGATAAATAAAAAAATGGGTAATCGCGGAAGAAAGTCCCAAATTATCACTTCCTCACCATATAAAAATGACTTAGAACAATCACTTTCTAATACGCCTCAGAAGCTAACTCCAAAACGAAAGGTGTTTTCAGAACTAAACACTTCAAAGAAGAGATCTAAGAAACGAAGTAAGTCTGCTAGCGACCAAGATTCTGAAGAAGAAAATGAACAATTCGTTCCGGCCGACGACGACATGGACGATGTTGATATCGGTCAGTTCTTGCCGGAAGACGAAGATGCTACTTGCTTGTTCTGTGATGGTCGATTCTCAGAAGACCAAAGAGGGGAACTGTGGGTGCGTTGTCTTATGTGCAACATGTGGGCACATGAACAATGCTCTGGGGCTGAAAAAGATGATTACATTTGCGACTTTTGTAAATAATTATTTTATTTTTCTTATGTTTTGGTACAGAACATTATTGTACACTTTTATGTATTAATGATGATTTTCTTTGTTAGAATGATGTCTTCAGTTCTATTTACATCGAAATAAAGTTTTCTTTGTTAAACATAAGTTTGTGTCTCAATTCTGACGGGGGCCCATATTTCATACACTCTAGCGTCTTACAAGACGTTGAACATTTTTAAGATTTCGGCTGAAATCTCAGTGTGTCTTGAGCTTGCGAAACTTTGCTGCCCTTGATAGAGTAGACAAATCTTTGTGCTAGATGTATCCCAAGTTTGAGTTGATTTCTTCCAAAATCCTCATAGTAATCCATGAAAAACAAACTAGGGGCCCATATTCGGACCTTCTCCTCTAGGTATCTTGTTGGTCGAAGGAAAACAGATTAAAATTTACTCCAGCTTGTCCGGATTTGCTCCCGCTGTCTAATGCACTTGTTGACTGGGCTAAGTACTCAACATCATTAATTCCGTATAGACTCATTAACAAGTACCTAAGTTTTGGGTTGGAGGTACAGACCAGATACAATCCTTTTATGCGGTTGTATCCTGTATCTTAAATTTCATTCATGCAATTATTATTATCAAGAATATTAGGTATGGAACAATTTAAAAAAAACAACAATGTCTGTTTCCGTGGTGTAGTGGTTATCACATCCGCCTAACACGCGGAAGGTCCCCGGTTCGATCCCGGGCGGAAACATTTTTTAAATTTAACACCATTATGTGGAAATGTTTGTTATGGAAATAATTTCCTCGCGTTTAATGCATGGCAATTATGATATGGAGTAAAATTCCACAAATACCGTTTTCATATCTAAATATGTCTATTGTGGTGGTACTCTTTACCTAGTAGGCATATCATTTTACCATATTTATTTTGGATTTTAAAGGTAATTTAGAACCGGTAATAAATGAAATATAAATTAGTGACTACTTATATGACATACGCGACGGTCTATTATTAGCGCCACAGTTTAAGAAAATTTATTTTTTTAAATCTCGGAATTTTGAGAAAAAATCTCAAAAATCTGAGAAAAAATGTCTGAAGCAAAAAAAATTGGAGGAAAATGTTAGTGTTCATTTCATATTAGTCGCACAGCGTTTCACATTTTTGACTAGCGTTAGCATAATGCAGACCATCTACGAACTTATAAAAATATAGGTACCTATTTTTTGCTGGGTTTAAGTTATAATGAAATCAAGTTTCTGCCACAGAACAGCTCTGTGCTTCTGTGATGGCAAGTGACAAGTATGGAAACAAGTAACCACAGCATACGCAACAAGCAAGTAAAATGTCTCTGTCTGTCGTTTAGCATAAAGAGATCACGGTAAATAAAGAAAAACCTTAATAGAGGAAGCACTGAAAGCAGATATATTATTTTCTCTTTACTTGAAGCATATATAGAGTGTACAGTGTGTTCTGTCAACCAAAAAGAGGAGTAGCGGCGTTCACCATGCGATATAATAGCGCGACAGGTTTTGAGATTTTTCTCAAAATTTTGTGAAAACTTCTTTTGAAATTTAAAATGTATCGTTTTCTCAGAATTTTGAGATTTTTTCTCAGAAATTTGAGATTTAAAAAAGTAAATTGTTTTAAACTGTGGCGCTACTACGCCGTCGTACCTAGTTACCTATAGAACATATAGAAAATTTTACAAGAATCACAAGTTTGTTTATTTTTGAATTTCTATCTAGGTACAAAAATACCTAAATAGGTAGGTAATGGTAAAATAAAAGCCATCCTAAATGCTATCCCGAAAACGGTAAAATGTAAAAATAAGTTGTTAAAAAAAAATTTTAAAAGTTATTTGCAAATAGATAAGGGAATCGTTACGAAATTTTTCAAGGTGTACTTTTTTATTGTTAATAAGCTTCTCCAGGGAAGCTCGATAAGTGTTATAAGAAGAAAAAAAATAGTTTTCTTCATAGTTAGATTCATGTTATCATAATCTGTTGGAAAAAATACGAAATGTAGGTATATTTAGGTAGGTACCTATAGGTACCACCAAACAAACATAGATCACCTAGACTACGTTTTCACTTGTCTAAGTACCAATACCAACTAACGGTAGGTAGGTATGTAACATAGGTACCTAGAATAGGTAAAATAATAGTTTGATAAACTATGAACATTATTTGTTCCATCTTATTATTTATATCTAGGAGTAGCAGGAATTATTTTGACAGAAAAATCGCCTTATCTGTTTCCGTGGTGTAGTGGTTATCACATCCGCCTAACACGCGGAAGGTCCCCGGTTCGATCCCGGGCGGAAACACGTTTTTTATTTTATAGAAATATAATTTGTATTATATAAATGTATTTTTTTTTCATGAGTATGGAGTAATATGATATCGCGCATTATTTATGGTGTCTTGTTAAATGATGATATACTTAATTATTATTACAAATATAATTATAATTACCACATAGCGCCACTTTCTGTTGGTTCGGCCTTAGTAACTTCGAGCAAAAAAATGTGCGCTAGCGCTTTTAGTTCGGTTCCAAATATGATTGTAAACGTTTAACTATTGTAAACGTTTGGTTCGCTTGCAATAATTCGAACTAAATTGGACGTTGCCAACTTTGACGGTAGAAACATTAATACAAGAGGCACAAAAGCAAAAAATGGTGGTTATCTTCAGTTGGCAATAACGCGTCATACATCTACTTACAGACAAGTTAAAGGGACCTGATTTGATGCGTTTTAGTACGACTTTGTTACTTAGTTCGAAATAGTGCACAGTGAAAATATGATTTCTTTATTTGCTGCGAGAACATTTAACTGCGGCAAAAGTTTTAACCGGACATTTTTTTTGTTTTAAAAAGTATAAAATGATTGGGCTACATAGTGTTCTTGGGTATTTTTTTGTCAGATATGACCAAAACATTATGCCCGATATTAAAATCATTATTAACTTCAGAGAGTGCGAATTCACTAGGTATATAAATTTGCTGTAGCAAGTTCTTTTGTCAATCTAACATTTTTACCAGGTTACTTTTACGTGATCGTCAATTTTTTATATGCTCTTGTCTCTCTGATTTCTTTAATCCGTTTCCCCCTTACTTTCCTTCTCCTTCCCCTTTTTAACAGTATATTGTTTCCAGTTATGCGATGTAAAAGCAACAAATTTTTTCCCTTAGCCTTGGCCTGATGTTTTTTGACAAAGACGAGACTGTTTAGAGTAATTTTTGAAATTATATTTATTGTTTATTTTTTATTTATCATTTTTTATCATCAGAATATACATATGATAATACCATCCAAATGGCATTCTGGGTAAAATCACGAAATCAGACTTTCAGATCTGTCATTACCTCCCGGTCTGTCAAGGATGCCCTACTATAATGCATTTTCTTTCTTGAGAGGAGGATTCAGGGTATCAAGAAATTCTATTACTCTTAACTTTCGTTCCGGTAAGAATAAGTAAAGATATTAAACATATTATTGAATTATTTCTGATGTTTCTTATACATATATCAGAATGATGGGGAGTGATACCGTTATGAATTATGTAGGTAATTATAACACTATTATTTGAAGTATTGCTTCCCTTCCAGATGCTATTATTGTTAGAATTTTTTATTTATAAAGAGACAAGCAGTAATAAGTAAAGGAAATTATCGAGGTCGTAGACCATTCGGTGTGTTGTAATAATGGACGCCACCTGCGAGAAGCATTCAGTTTCGCGGCAACAGGGAAAGAACACGCACGTAAAACTCTTTCTGGTGCCTACAGTGTACACGAATGTATTCAAACAGTTAAACAACTCTCTAAAGTACTCGGGGCACTATTAATCTTATTATCATCAATAAACGCGTTTGTGTGCTTTATCGGATATACCTCCAAATTCTGAAGGTGAGTACATTGTTCTGCTTTAGTAGGTAATAACAGAAACTTTACTTTTTTGAAACTTTGTTGAGCGGATTTTTTTACAGTTTTAAAGATGAAACCTAATAGTTGCAGCACGCACACTATTGGGTCAACTTCAAGGCATTACGAAAATCACAAGATCAATTTTTAATTGACTTGCCATCGTAAAAAAGCTTTTTTTACTCCAAAGATGATGTGCCATGATAACCTTTAATGTTCAATTATTTGGAGGCAATTTATTTGGATGGATTTTTTAAAATTATTATTTTATAGATGCAATTATCGGTCACCATGGAATATGTACCAAAATGTCTTTCTCCCAAATGATAAATCTTATAATTTGTCTTTATTACGTTACGAAGTTATTATTACGTTTTTAATGCACACGTATTAAAACACATAACATGACTAGGTATCACATTCAAATGTTAGTAGATATATGACAGAAAAAACGATAGTAGATATATGACAGGGATCTACAAGGTGTCGAATATTAGTATATAGATAGTCTTGAACTAACTCAATAATATCTACACATATACAGGACGGGAGAAAATTCTGACTCGGAATACGTTACAGCGACTTACGTTCGTTTGTTGTTGTTTTCATCATCAATTTTGATCAAAATTGATGTCTTGCAATTTTGATTCTCTATATAACTATGTGAAAATTAACGTATGTTTCCATTTGAAATTTTGGAGAAAAAACAGAAAGTTTGTTTGTATTTCAAACAGCGCCTCATAGCGGCAACAAATAAATTGGCACCTTCTATTCTAGCAATGATTCTATCAATGAAAGTAAAAACTATTTCCAATTAAACCAAATTCATTTCATTCTGGTAAGCCAAACCGGGGCAATCGCCATTTTTCTTTACAAATGTTTACCTTCCCCCACCACTTAATTTATAGAGCTACGAAAAACATTTTACCATCAAAGTTATTCAAAATACGAAGAACATATTTTCAGTATACCTTATCATAGCAAATTAAGGAGATATTAAATTTTTCTGATTTAACTTTATTGTAATGCCCTGTAGCGGTCATCTTGCACACCTGAATATAATTTCCCGCGATTTCTTTTATCCACTTTTGAAGTGAATACTTCTTTAGCCGCATGAGACTGATTTTTCAAGGTCGCGTCACGACAGATTTTCTCAGACCATCTGTATTGGTCCCCAATACTTTCGGAATCATTCCTCGAAGAGAACTTTCTATGATGAGTTGGTACAATTGAGAGCTGTAAGTCATAATAATAACAGCTATAAATTCACCATAATCCGAGCCATAATCATACCATTTTGGAACAGTCATGGACGGCAAAGTTAAAACCTTTCAATTCAGTAAATTGTTTTGCACAAGCCGCGTTGTTTCACCTACTGTGTTACCATTTTGTTGATATTATGCAAATAAATGACAAGTAATCTAACCTCCAGTTATTGAACAAAAATTCAAAAGGTGTATATCGTTATTAGTTACAAAATATAGTAACGTCCAAAGAATATTACAAACGTATTTTTTAGGTTCTCATATAATATATAAAAAATATATTACGGCAATGAGTGAAAGAATATCTTATGATTACTGCATTTAAATTATATAACGACTATAGTAGTTACAAAATATCCGTAATATGCAAACTTTTAATGTGAATAATGTATCCTATTACAAGTTCAATAAAGGAAGTTTCTGTTTAGTTGGCAATAAGATTATATCACATATAATTTTATAACCTAACTGCATAGTGAAACATAATTAATTGTAGTGTTATTTTTTTAGTACACTTATATAAAAGTCGAGCTGCCATGTGTCCCGAAACAAAGTTCAAGTAAAATATGTAATAATTTCTAATTGTAGGTAAAAATAGCGAATTATATTAGGAAATTTGGGTAAGCCTCTAGTATATATATTTGATTTTAATTTCATGCGATCGAAGAAATTGCAATTCTGCACTTTTTTGAGCGTAGGCGAGTAGGGAATTCAGAACTGGGCCTCGAGCGGCGAGACGAGAAACTTGGTTTCGAGAAGTGGGCACGAGACTTGCGGAAGGAAGATTTTTCAGGCGATACCTGAAAATGGGATTTTTTCCTGCGAAGCGGCGTCGAAGCTCGAAAAGATCAGTGAATAGTGCCAGGGTGTTATTAGGTTTTTGAACGAGTTTTTCTGTGAATAGGGATTTTGTTAGAGATAGGAATATCTGTCAACAGACATTCAAATGAGATAATTAGGTAGCTAGGGTAGATTTTAAAGCAGGGAGACATCACGGTATGAACTGGTAAAAAGAATTTTAGTGTGTGGAGTGCGAAAAAACTAAACTATTGGATTTATGGGAAAATACAAGACTAGTAGGCTAAAAATACTAGAAAAAAAAAGACAAATAGGGTAAAGTTTTTCCATAGTCGTAATTTTCTGATCCTATTTTAGGTCGCTGAACATGAATCTGAACTTTGCTGACAGAAATATTGCCCGGAACCACTTTTTTTTCAAAAAAATTGAAAATATTTTTTAAAAACCATTTTAGGTTTATCACCTATATCTCAAAAACTGTATGGTTTATCGAAAAGTTCATTCTTTCACGTATTTTTTTTTCTATTGCCGATCGTTCCGCCGCTATAATGCGACATATGGCACGTTACCTCCGATTTCCGTAGATACAATCCATGTTGACCATATATGCTTTCACAGTTTTGAAAAAAAAAGAAAACATTACAGACACAATCAATAAAATAAACTACTAACTGCACTACAAATTCATACATGAAAAAGTACGTAGTAGTAAGGAATAGGCAAATTTACTAAACCTACTCTAAAACCTACTCTACTATAATTCCATCCTATCTGTTCTTTACAGATTATCCTGACTATGTTCTCCTTAGAAAGAAGAAAATGCTACAAGATAAGCAAGTACAGAAACATAAACAATCTGAAAATTTCTTAACACCACTATCACGCAACGAATCCATCTATTACTATTTGCGCTTTTCAGCAAACTGATGCCTACCTGAAGCTGTACAGTAACATGGGCCACCAGCTTCAAGTTGTAGCTACTACTGCCTTTAGTTTTTTATTTACTGTAATGTACGCACATTTCTTTTTATTTTTTTATAAATTTCCCCATTCCTTAGACTACGTACTTTCATGTACGAATTTGTAGTGCAATTATAAGTTTGTTTCATTCTTTTGTCTGCAACGTTTTCTTTATTTTCAAAACTGTGAAAGCATACATGGTAAACATGGGTTGTATCCACGGAAATCGTTTTGTCACTTTTTTGGACTTTTACCAATTTCCGACGTGCTCTAGCGGCGGAACGATCAGCAATAGAAAAGAGTAAAAAACGTGAAAAATGTAGGAAATTCTATCTACTTTAATTTTGTATAGAATGGTTTTTTCGATAAAAGGTATAGTTTTTAACATATACTTAGGCGAGAAACCGAATTTAATTTTTTTTGCCAAAAATTCCGGGCCAAATTTCTGTCAGCAACGTTCAGATTCATGTTCAGCAACCCAAGAAACATATAGGGTGAGAAAATTACGACTATGGCAAAACTTTCCCCTGATCTCTCAAGATCCCTAAAGTTAGTAATATTGCTGATCTTAATGTTTCGTTTTTATTTTCAGGAATATGACAGTTACAATTGTGACTAAGCACGAAATATTAGCAACGGATGATAGCGACAATACAACTTGCTGTACTGCCAAGGTAAGATAATGAACGTGCCCTGCATACTTTATTTGTATCGACAACATAGACAAACGAAAGTTTTTATTTTACTATTTAGGTAAAACTAACTTTTACTCTCTTGCTGACATTATTATTAATTAAAGTAATTATCGCTTGTCTCATTATGGTCTTTGAATTTCTTGTCGATATTACGATTTTCAAAAAGTGTCCCTACGTGAGATGATATTTTAACAGGTAATATTACAATAGTGAATTATAAAACTGATGTCAGAAAAATTATCATGTAACAAAAAGCAATTTGTCACCAACGTCAAAATTATTGTTCCAAATTTCCAACATCAAGTGTAAGTTTCTGACTTAACAGAAAAACAGACTAAAATGATACTATGACTATACAATGCCACTTGGACTTCAAATAAGGGTTACCTCTTTTTGTGCTAACATAAACATGACTAGGTATATAGTTTTTAGTGAAATATTTTGTTTTGTTAAGTAATACGTTATAAATTGTATGCACACACATACACACACACACATACACTCAAACTCTAACTCAAAGCCTCATCTCAAACTATAGCCTCATCTGTTCTTAACATTCCCTTTTTTGATTTACATTCTTATCTTTATGATTAGATTAAAGGGGATACACATTTTTGTAGCACTGCATGTTTTATTGACCTTTTTATGCACATTGCAAAAAAGAAAACGCATAGCAGGCTTGTTTTTGTGTTTTGTTGACATAGTTTTATTTCCAAAATATCTGTCAAAACATCAACAGCAAGTGCAATATTTCATCATGAATGTCAATATTCGCCAGAATCGCAACTTAACTGTTGAAGAATCTGTGCGTTTAGTAACTCTTGCCGAAGATGGTAGGAGTCAGCGTTACATCGCTCAACGTATTGGTATTAATCAATCGACCGTATCTCGCATCTTGCTGCGGTATCGTGAGACTGAAGAGCACATGAGAAGACCAGCGCAGGGGAAGACGAGCCACAAATGATGTCGTAGATCGATTTTTGTTACTGCAAACGTTTACTGGAAACGGTTTATTACGGCTCCAAGGCTACAAAATATGCTGGAAGAGACGCACAATATTCGTGTAAGTTGGTTACTATACGAATTCGGCTGCGTGGTTTTAATTTAAGACCCAGAAGACCTGCAAGAGGCCCTCAATTAAACGCAGGGCATCACAGAGCCAGATTAATATTTGCTCAAGAACACGTGAATTGGTTAAAAGCAGATTGGGCTAACGTTATGTTTAGTGACGCGTCCAGATTTTGCCTCTGTAACAGTGATCGACGGGCGCGTGTTTATAGATGGCCAGGTGAACGTTATGCACAATGTAAAATTATTCAAACAGTTATGTTTGGTGGAGGCTCTATTATGATTTATTACATTGAAAACATTTTAGAACCTCATGTAATGCCTTTTGCGCCTTTTGTAGAGGACAATTTTATTTTCATGCATAGTGCCAGAATTGTACAACAATATTATGCCGAAGTTAATATTCCCACAATGCGATGGCCAGCCAGAAGCCCGGATCTTAATCCACTAGAACATCTCTGGGACATTATGGGCAAACGGTAGAGCGAACTTTGTCGTAATCCAATTAATCAACTAGAGCTTGGACAAAGTCTACAGCAAAATTGAGAAAATATTGACCAAGTTGAAATTAGAAACTTAATTTTCAGTATGAGGCGTGTCGGATTTGTTATAATTAATGTGGATTAATTTATTTATTATCGTTGGCAGACGAACGATGATTTTTTTTTAACGGACGAACGGCTGAAATGTCAGCATTGTGTATGGGAGGCACTGGACCGACTAAACTAAAGGGTGGAATAATGAGATACAGTACGATGCAATGTATATGACCAACAGTTTACTTACTAATACATATACTAATATATAATACTAATATATAATAACCGTAATAACTGTTCGTTATATATTTTTTTATTAATGATAATTGTTAGTAACAATTTAAGAGTGAAATGCTGCTGGTATGAATCGTTTCCAAGATTTTTTACTAAACTAACAAGGCAAAAGGCTTACGAAGTGATTATCTTTATTAGCGCCAAGTGAAAGCTTGTATGGAAGACAGGTTCGCCGACATGTGCCTTTGTCAAGTTTACCGTTAAAAAATGCATCCTTTGAAAAATGCAATGTCGATATTATCAACTCTTCGCTGACAACTATTGGATAATCGTGAGTTAACAAAATACGCAGGGCCGCCGCGCATCCATTGGCCGCCCGTGCGCAAGTAACAATTTTGCCGCCCCCCCACACCAAAATAATATATCCGGTCCGGTGCATTGCATAGGCAGCGAAAACAGAAAGAAAGAGAAAAAGAAAAAAACGCACTTACATAAACAATGATGGAGATGGAATCGTCATTATGAGTTAAAAAGTGGCCCTTCGGGTTTTGGCTTCCGCAAATTTCTTGATTAGTAATTTTATGTCAAGAGCGTCACTTATTTCATGTTCAATGGAAATTGTTGCTAATGCTGATAGTCTATCCTGGGTCATGGCCGACCTCAAATAGTTTTTTATAATTTTTAACTTCGAAAACGATCGTTCGCCCGAGGCCACTGTTACAGGTATCGTCAAAAAAATTCTCAGAATCACTACCACGTTCGGAAAAGAAGAACACAAACCATTTTCATATATATAGTTTAGAGCTTCAGTAGCGGTCATGTCTAACATTATATGCGGTTGCAATGACTTGATTTCTTCGAATAACTCTAATCCGTTAATATCTGAGTGATTTTGCGACGTATCATTAAGTGCTTCTTCCAGAACGGCACATGTGTTTTTCAAATGATTGTCATTAATATTTTTTAGTTCTGAAAAATTGTGAAAAATCTTAAATGTTGATGTGTGTTCCTTCAACAATTGAAATCTGTCTTCTATTACAGCCTGTGTGCAATCCAAAATCTTGTAAAAGAAATCCACCTTGTAATTCCGCTTTGGATCTTGAATGGGTTGATCTTCATGTTCATAGTCAAAAAGTCGTTTTCGTTTTCTAATACGCGTTACTCCGATTATTGGAAATTGTTCTTCTGCGCCAATTTCTACTGCTATTTTTCTTGCGTTTTCTATAATAATTTCGAATGTTGCATCTGTTCTCATTTCTCTGAAGAACGTTTTTAAATTTTCTAATGCATCTACACAGTTTCCAATATTCAATTTAGGATTTTGCATCATTTTGCTGACAACATTAACTTTATTTAAAATGTCGTGCCAAATTAAAACTGAGCAAATGAATTTAAACGATTTAATTTTATGGCCCAGATTATTTGCCATACTCCTGGTATTCATATCTCTATTTGCGTCGTCAGTCAGTTCAACCAAGGCATCATAAATTTCAGTTAATTGAGTTTTTAGAGGGGTGATAGCATCAATTCGACTCTCCCATCGGGTTTCCGACAACGGTTTTAATGTAAGTTTAGAAACATGTTTTAAGAGTATATTCCACCTGTGTGTAGACGCAGAGAAAAATACGTACAATTCTTGAACCAAATTGAAAAATTCCACAGATTCAAAACTAATTTTCACAGCATCGTTGACAACTAAGTTTAAACTGTGTGCGGAACACGGAACGTAAAATGCTCTTGGATATAAGTCTAAAATTCGTTTCTGAAGACCAATGTGTTTTCCGCGCATGTTAGCGCCATTGTCATATCCTTGGCCTCGTAAATTATGTATATCTAAATCGAATTCTTTCAATTTGTTAATTAAAAAATCAAACAGCCCTTTACCTGTAGTATCTGTTACAGGACAGAAACATAAAAAATGTTCATAAATTTCAATTGGTGCTGAAGATGATACAAATCGAATAATCATTGTTATTTGTTCGGTGTGTGTTACATCTGGGGTGCAATCAAGAATTTCAGACTGAATGGCGTCTGCCAACAATGAAATCATCTCATTTTGAATTTGCATACCAAGATAGTGTGGCATATTCTTATGCTGGGAAGATTGTATTCGACGAAGATGCTCCGATAATACAGCATCAAATTGAGAAAGTAACTGAGCCAACTGAAGAAAGTTTCCATTATTATGTGTGAATAGTTTTTGAGAAGATCCTCTGAATGCTAAACACTGCTTCGAAAGGAATTTCACAATAGACATTAGTCTTTCAATAACCGCGTTCCAATGATTTTTTTCTAATTCATATATGCGCAGCTCGGCTGAATTTATAGTTGACCCTTTTTTTAAAGCAGAGCTGAGTTCAGCCATTTTTTTAATATTTTTAATGTGACTTAAACTAGATTCGTGCCTTTTAAGAATAAAAGATAAATGTTGCCAATCATTCACCCCGCGTGCTCCTGCCAAATGTTCCAATTTGTCTTCTGACCCGAAAAGTTTACATGCTCCACAAAAGACACTGTCCAAAGAGACAGAATATAATAACCACTGTCGATGAATTTTTTCTCCGTTGTCTAATTTCCGGTAGTAATAAGACTCTCCAAATCTTCTTTGCTGAGTATCTTTCGGAAAATTTAAGTTTAGAATTTGAGAGGGGAAATTTTCAGTCAAAAATTCAATATCTTTTATACTCATTATTTCGGGCCATTTTCCAGGATCATTTGAATATATCCCATTGTTTAAACTCAAACTCAGACTTACACTACTATGACTTTCTGCTTCTTCAAGTGGTTCTGCAAAATTATCTTCTACATTATCGCTGTCGCTCGCATTCTTGTCCTGATTTGGGGATTGAGGGGATTCGGATTCCGAAGCCAAATTTATGTCATCGCTTACACTTACACTTACACCATCATCACTTGTACTTGCAATAGCTGCTATCGCATTGTCCGATGTACTTACACCTGCACCTGTTTGCCCCAGCCCCGGTCCTGCACTCCTACTAGTCAAAAATTTTTCGAAAGCACCCGATAATTGCTGCTGCTGTTCTATTTTAAGTTTCTTTTTTTGTCTATATTGGAAACCTGACAAACGTTTAGTTTTTCTATCATCGGACATTGTTCAGGTTAGAAATAAATGTTCAAATGTTAAGAAAGTAATATAATACCAATCCCGTACGCGTCTTAAAATAAACTGAAATTCAGAATGAAATCCAAAGACAATGACCCAAAGCACATTTTTTTATAAAGTATAAAAAATCACGGAGAACCAATAATATCGCAAAAAGAACACCTGCAGCTGAGATGCACCGCGCACCGCAAATTAAAAGGCGCCGCCCTGATACGCCGTACGCCGGCTTGTATTGTTAAACTTCGAACTTCTGTCGGTATCGTAAATCATGTACTAATCTTGTAAACAAAGGCAGCGGCGGCGACAGATACAAAGACAAAACAAATTTGAATATTTTATGATGACGTTTGACGGGTGACGGCGTGCCCGCAGAATGGAAAGGCAATATTATAATAAATTATAAATTATAATAAATTATAATAAATTATTGTAGACAAACTCCAGAAAATGTAACGTTTGATTTTTTTGACATGTTATCCATTTGGCCGCCCCATTATTTCGGCCGCCCGTGTGCTTTGCACACATTGCACAATAGGATTAAATACGCGCCATCTGGACGAATAGACAGACGGACGGACATTATGAGGGTTGTTTAAAATTTTCTGGCGAACACAAGGGTAAAAAAATGTTCTCTGATGAAAATTGGCGATTTTACTTTTTCTCTATCAAATGCAATATATATGCATAACTACTTAATTCTACAATATTGTATTGGTACTATTGGGCTATGTGTATTTGCATTTCGCTTTCATGAAGATTTAAAACCTTTGTTTACAATTTTTAATGCATACATTGCACAGTGCACACATACCCATGTAGGCAAAGTTAGTCAATTAACGACTATTTAGGTGCTGCCGAGTGATATCAGTAGTTGGACACCGGATAGACCGGATATTCCAAATTTACGAATCTAGGACCGGCTTTAACGAAGAAATGTGTTTCCAATATTCAAACATTCTCTAAGATGGTTATATTTATATATAATTAGTCACATAAATGTATACAAATCGTCGCTATAACTCACATCACTTTCTCTTTAATATTGTATGTCAAGTGGACCTAACATCCGAGAAAAGAAAGTTTAGCTTCGTTCAAGCATGTACCGTTCAAATTATGTAGGTTAGATGTGTAGAAGGCTAATATTATAAGTCGTTATTATTTTTTTCTTATTTTGAATATAGCGATATTCATAGCGATATATCATATGTATCATATAAATAATACTAAGTGGATAACTAGGTAATTAATTATAAGTAAAATTTCAAGTTCAGTATATTGAGTATGAATTGATTTTCTATATTATTGTAGTCTGTTTTGTATACATAGCTCCTTTTTTATTTGATAATATTTATAGAAAAGGCATATACATTATAATGCTGTAATTTTTCAAGATATTTGATACGTTTAACCTCGCGTATGAACTGTAGTATGAAAACCAAAACCCAAATACTAGATCAAATTACCAGTTGTTTCGTGTCACGAAGATATCAAGTTTTAACATTTTAAGAACTACGGAAAGAATATTTATTTACTTTTTCATTTCGAGGAATGTGCAGAAGGGTAGAAAGATCAACAGTGGCGTAGCTACTCCTCAGGGGGCCCTGTATCCAAATTTCTTGGGGCGGCCCTTTTCGGAAAATAAACAAAAATACGCATAAACAAAATATAAAATATATTTGAAAATAACAAAAATAATAAATGAAAAAGTTTATTCTGAAAAAACGTTCTAATCGTAGGTACGACTTTCCTTTCTCGTTTTTTAACAGATTTATTATATAGTCCGTCCATAGCTAAAAAGATTTTAGTTTATTAAGTTCTTGTCCCATAGAAATTCTAAGATACTTTTTGTGCTTTAAATTTGAAAAGATTTCTGATGCAGTTGTGGTTATAAACGGAAGGTTATAATAACATACCGATATTAATTACATACTACTAGGGGAGACCGGAAGAATGGTGGAAGGAAAGTTTTTTTGTAATTATTTATATATTTTTTCCAAGTAAGGGTATTAATAAAAGAGGGCTTCTACTTTAATTTTTATTCAAAAGTAAGAAAAAAATATAATACTCGTTTTACAACAAAAAATAAGATATTCTACATGGCTAATATCATTATTACAACTAGTTGGGGTCAGTTTATCTAGAAGATTATTTAACAAAATTGTCTTTTGAAATCAGATAAAAGAACGCGACAATCACTATAAAATCATCTCTAAACATATTTATTATATTTTGACATTGGTCAGATTCATCTTTTTTAGTTCAAATTATGTTTAGTTGTTATACAGCTTTCATTACTATTGGATATTTTTTTTATTATAGCGAATGAAACGTCATTTCTTGAAGACCATTTAGTAGGGCATACTTTTTATGAGTAATTTTATATTATTCATATGAATGGTTACTTAACATTTATTTATTTCAGTATTCATAAAGTAAACATGAATGTTTAAGTCAAGTATCAACTTAATTTTAATAGTATGTTACTAATATTTTTCGATATTTTAGTTACACATGCTGGGGCCCCTGTAGCTCGGGGGCCCTGTATCATTGACACAGCTGGTATAGCGGTACCTACGCCCCTGGTGACCAATGACGGATGCAATGCTAATCCGACGTAATCACTTAAAAATCAGATACTACGATAACAAACACGATATATAAAAAGTAACCAAAGTGGAACATATCTTCTTAACTATGCAGATCTAGAACACTTTCATTCCACCTTATACTTAATTGCTAGTTTTCTAATGTTGCTCAGGAAAATATTGCCAAAAACCGTTTCCTTGCTAATTATTATTGAGATTTAAAATACCTGTCGCTTATTTAATTAGAAACAAATGTGTACAAAAACTATATAGACGTTCTCAAATACTCTAATGAAGTAGATTGTGGCTAATGAGCTTGAGATACTAGTGCTATGTTTTCAGTTTCTGTTTTCTAAAATTAAATACTTAAGTACTTTTATGAGATCACTTAACGAACAAGGGGACCAAAAAACAAGTTCCTTTCGAAGGTATTTCTATTCTATTCTATTTGTCATTTTTGAATGGCTTTGAGAACATTATTTCGTATCCAATATTTAGAATAATAATATTTCGTATCGTATCTCGCCTTTGTCTCGGCTGAGGATTTTATTAATATTAATTTTTAAACGTAGTTACCTACTTGTTTAATATTTTAAAAAGATGTCAAAGAGCGGCGTAATAAATCCAATACAAAAAATATTGTATGGGCAATACATTTTAATAGGATATATTTTTTGTGTTGGATTTATTGATTTATTATTTAATAATTATTGCCAGCTGAAATTAATAAGATAATAATAAGTAAGTTATCTTACTTATATGTAATATTGTGCTTTCGTGGACACAAAATAATGGAAGAGTTTTTTTTCTAGTGTAAATATATCTACTTGAATATGTAACTCAAAATAAATGACAATATCACAAATATTAAAGTCGGATGTACAACACTAAATTTTAGCAGAATTGCGTTACTTGTCCCATTTTTTTAAAACGCTTTTTTTGGCCTCACCTGTATGTTTGTATGTATCTTGTAACGGAATCTTTGATCACGATTTTCACCCACTTCGAAAAGTCAGATTAAACTGAAAGTCTGCACACTTATCAAGGCCGATGACAGTACAATAATTTGACAACTTTGTCCTAATGTCCTCATCAGCATCATCAAAAACCAGATATTAAAAAGATGTGTCCCATTGGCGCATTCGCCACAAAATATAATTTATTTATCGCAGTTGTGGTAGCTATTTGTTTAATCATGCTCTTGAAACATGCAGTTTCTTATTTAGATACAAAACCCGAACCTGAAAAAGCACGCTTTAAAGAGGAACCGAACTAAAAAGTAAAAATAATGTTTAACTAGTGATTGACAAAAAATTATTTTATTGTAAAAAAGCGTGGGGTGCATGATATAAATTGTTACAATAATAATAATATCTTTACCGCTCATTCTAACCGCAATGGTTAGCTCAGAAGTCAGAGACTTATGTGGGAGAGGTGGCGGCATATTTTAATTTCACGGTCCGCATTTGCGACCAGGATCGACATAGGTTGGTAAATTCTAACCACCAGGACGGAAACCTGGAAAGCCTCATTAGTTAGATCTTGGGGATAAATTATTGAAAATTTATTTTCACCAGTGCGGGGAATCGAACCAGACACTGGTTCTAGGTGTTCGGGCCGAGAGTTCACGCTAACCGCGCGAACACCGTCCGCCGTTATACACATTTCATTGATATCATGCACCCCCTGCTTTTTTACTATAAAATCATTTGTTATCAATCATTACACTAGTATTAATAAATATAGGAAGTGCACTGACCGGCAACTCTGACCTACAAAGTGTTTCTTATGGGCGTAGGAATTTTTTAGGGGGTCGAAAGCAGCAGGTTGCAAGCATATTTTAAACACCACATCTGACATTGAATGCAAGTTTCCACATCAGTCATGAAGTATGCTTTCAGCGCGTTGCCAATTTTTTAGTGGGTGGTTTGCTAGTAGCCGTATTTCCCACAAGAAACAAAAATAATGTACAATTGTACATACCTATTTATTTTTGTTATTTAAAACAGCTAAGTAGCCGCGAAAAATAAACTTATTCCAAAATAAATAAAAAAAGTCTCAATGAAAAGGAAAAACAATTAGATAAATAAAATAAATACACCTATATTCCAAAATAAAGCAAAAAATTCTCAACCAAAAATAAAGATCACTATATATTACACCTTAATACTTACCTTAAAAACATGTAATTAATACCTCTATTTTCTATGTCACTATTTAATAATATGATAATCACTAACATCACTATTTTCAGTCACTTTCTACTTCATCTTCACTGTCGCTATCACAATTTCCTATATTAATCACAATGGGTTCCATAGCTTGATCAACCGCCAAATCCACATCCCACATTATCTGTTTCTCTTTCATCACATTAATATACTTTTGCCAATTTTCTGCTGTGACATTTTCCATTGTTCCTCGAAGATGGCCCTCTACGACAGCTAAAAGTTCGATTCACGATTGCTGGGGTTTTTCTTGACATTTTCGGCTATTATAAGGTGCATTATCCATAACCACGACACTTGATTCCAAATGTTTAACTACGCCGGAAAACCAATTCTAGTATAATTCTTCTATATTTCGGAATTCATGTGCTCGTGGATTGAATATCAAGTCTCCATTAAGCAGAAATCCACTATCACTTCCAATATGCGTTATAATTAAACGACGACTTTTTCCAGACGGCATTTTTTAACCATTTGTCCAGCGTTCAATCGCAGCTTGCCATACAATTTTCACGTTTCCATCCTGCTAGATTCTCTTCACAGTATGTCCTTCGTTGATCCATGGTTCATCAGTGTAATAAATTTTCGAAACTTCCATCCGCCAAGCAACTGTTTCATATCTTCCTATGAGAACTCTTTCTGTCTACTTTTCCATACGTTACATTCTTGTCTTTCAAAACTTTTGAAAGACATGACTAACCCCGCTCATTTTAGGTATAATATCAATTTCACTAATACCTTGCAGCACGTTATCTAAAGTGGGCAATTCGTAATTTCTAAAGAAACCGTTGATCGTTCCACGTATCTTCGTCCACTACAATCTTATTTCGACCGCTTTTTGGTTTCGGTACACTTCCATGTATCTTTTCTTCTCTTAAAACTGTGTATATGCTTGACCTTTATGTTTCTGTAGAATCCGAACACATATCCACCAATTTATTCTTGTCGCGATGAGCGGTATCTCTCTGTTTGCAGTAAAATACTCAATTTTACTAATAATTTCAAAAAAAGGGAAAAATGGTCTAACATTATACTAACCAAATATATAAACAAAATTTAGTTATTAAAAATTATTTATTTATTACCATGACGTGACCATATATTAAAAATTAATTACATATTTAGAATTTTAAACTATGTAGTATGTAAATATGCAATTAGGTTTTAATTAGTCACGTCAGAGTACCTAATAATTGTTTTCAACAGTATAATTTTAGACAAAACATTTTAATATGATGTACCTGATTGAATTGTAGAGTCCTGAGGATGATTTATACTGGATGGAAAAACAACAGTTTCTTACTCTTCCTTTTAACATGATAGGCAATGAGTACATACAAAAGACAATACTTTTTTAATAGGTTTACCAGCATAAAAGTTAGATGACCTTGAAGTTAAGCAAAAAATCGGGTACACCACATTTTTGAAATTGGGTTTGAAATTTTCAAAGAATTATTATAATTATAATATAATATTATTTAAATAATTAATAAATTTAAATAAAATTGTATTTAATTAAGTATTTCTTTCGTCGGTATAGGATAGAAATAAAATTCGTAAAATTCCCACTATATCGACGTTTCGCTTTATTTCAAAAGCTTCTTAGTTTTTAGCATAGATGTTTTTTAAAAAAGGTTTTAAAATGTTTTTAAATTGTTTATACACATTGAATGTATGCTATTTTTTAAAGACGATCTCTAAAATGTAGTTTATATCGTTTTATATATATATTTATATACATATTACAATAATATATTTTTTGTAGTCCTGAAGAAGCTTTTGAAATAAAGCGAAACGCCGAGGTTGTGGAAAATCCCTAATTTTATTTCTATCCTATACTGACGAAAAAACACTTGATCAAATAATATAATATGTCATTTATTAGTAGCAAAGAAATATTACTATTTAATATAATTTATTATAAAATAACAAAATCATTCTCAAAAAATAACTAAGTATTTATTCTACCTTCACCAATTTTTCTAGGTAAATTATTTCTGCAATCAGAAGACAACTTATTAATTATGTGAACTAACACCTGTGAGTATTTATATTCTTACTCTCGTTTTGCTGCAGTTGTATACCTATAAATAATGAAGCGACCAGTCGAAATTGAATAAGTAAATATAATTAATCAATTAATATTCCAAAGAGTTAGCATAGGTAAAACACCTTACGCATAAAAAATATATTATGTAAATGGATGTGGGTTAGTATGTTAATGTTAAAGTACCTAGTAGGTATTACATATCATGGTTCAAGGTGTACCGTAAGTATTATTATTTGCAAATGGTGTTTGTAAGTAAGCCATAGTAAGCAACAAGTGTATCATCCGCAAATAAGTTCAGAAAATCATAGCTTCCAATGTAGTTAATATCGTTTAAGTATATAATGAATAAAATGGGCCCTAAAATACCACCTTGTGGCACTTTTATATTATTTTATTTGCAATTTCGTTAGCCATTTTGGAACGCACTTTTGTTTTCTGAAATCTGTCACTAAGATATGGAGTAAACCACTTATGCACAGTACCATATAATTCCGTAATACTTCAATTTATTTATATCGCTCTTACGCTCTTCTAAAATCTAGAAAAACTGCAACAACATATTTTCATATTATACATATATTATACATATCACATATTAAGTGTATTTAGATGCTGTAAATTTGAGCGCACTTTCACATGAACGATGGTCCCTAAACCCAGACTGACATCCCAAGAATAATTAATTCATTTGTGTTAAAATATTCAAATAATTGTTTCTTTACTGCAACTTCAAGTACTTTTTCTATATTAAGAAGAGTATCGAAAGGTCGAAAATTGTAAATTTCCGTTGTATAATACTTGTTTTTAAATCATTCGGAACATTTCCAGTTTGCATTGATATGTTTATAAAGTTAAGTAATACATAACTTAACTACAAAGCGTTTCAATATTCATTAAAGTTATTTGCTGTTTCAATTTCAGTTTTGGTTAACAGTAAAGAATTTTCACTATGAAAATTTATAGCTTTAAAGTTAATTCGTTGCTATTTAAGTATATTTTAGCAGTATTCTTAAAGTTGTTCACATGGATTTTGAGTTACCCTTGTAAGCATCTATACAGATATTATAATACTCATATTTCTTTTTATACTTATGTTTATCGTTGATCACTTGGCTTATTTGATCAATATGTCAGTAGGCAGTGGTCACTTTCTAAAAATTTAAACAATATCAAAAGTATCCGTATATGTACTATACATACCGGATGGTCCAAAAAAAATCGGAATTTTTTATTTCTTCAATAGTTTCGTTAATTTTTAACCGATTTTAATTGTTAAACTGAATTATAACTAAAAGATCAAGTTATAAGGTAATATAATCATATTTAAATTTTTTATAATATTGTAGGTGGCGCTAGTCACCAAACTTAGTGTTTCTTTGTGATTCGCTGGAATTTTTTTGTTGACAAAATAATGAAAATAGTAGATATAATAAAATAGACATTAGTGAATATTTTATGACCTCAAACATTAAAATGGACAAGTAGGTTCCGGCCCCCTTATATATTTTTTTTATTTTAATTTAATTATTTATTTTTAAAGTGAATATATAACTAAATATTCTGTGAATATTTCAAGCGTCTACCTGTTGCCGTTATCCATATCGAGCAAAAACGAGCAAAAAAATCACATTTGTTGCATGGAAGCCCCCTTAAATATTTATTTTATTCTCTTTGTATTTGTTGTTATAGTGGCAACAGAAATACATCATCTGTGAAAATTTCAACTGTCTAACTATCACGGTTCCCCCTCTGGGTTCGGGGCCACAATTGTAGAATAGACCCAGGGTACCTCCTACCTGTCGTAAGAGGCGACTAAGGTGACTGAATGGGACTGCCTAGCCGCTTAGACATGACCGGTAACATCTTCAAAGTTATGCTGGGCGGCCGTTGGTGGCACTTGGATGGGTGACCTAGGGAGGCTTGGGCCCGGACTGTGGCGTCTGCCCGAGACCTGGGAACACTCAACACATCTGCCGCGGACGCGTGGTCCCAGATAAATGGTAATGAGGACCAGAGTAATTAATCTCGGTAACTCAGAACCATACTATCATACATACAAATTGTAGAGACTTTGCCACCAGGCCACCCGTAATAAATAGGATGGTTTGAAGAAAAGTACTCAAGTAAAAAGGAGGAATGCATAAAGGGCCTAATGAGGCCTAAGTGCTGTGGTGGAATGGGAGTGTAACACTACCTTCCACTACACTCCGACCCATATACATACATACATACGGTTCATGAGACATAGCCTGGTGACAGACGGACGGACAGCGGAGTCTTAGTAATAGGGTCCGTTTTAGGTAGGGTAGGGAAAATGAACATTTATTACCTCAGCCCATTAATTTAAAAAGTCGTTAAAATATAACAAATACTTAAATACTTACAATACTATATTGTATATAATTTTAAGGGTGAGTGTATTGTTCAATTCCTAAATAAATCCTCACTTACTTATTCCAAGAAAATAAATATAATTCAAAAATATGTATAAATATAAATAATTAATGGTTTGGTAATATCCCCATACCTTGCTAATAATGAACTCATTTAGTAACCTGTGGAAGAAAACTTGAGGATAAGTTCACAGTTACTAAGTTATTGTTACATATATCCGATAAAATTCAAAATAATTTCAAATAAATTTAAAAATGATAGCGGAAAAATATACTCCTTAGATTATCTAAATTGCTTTTCATCATTAATATAAATTCTAATCTAATATTTATTGTCAAATCCAGTTTCTGCTAATTACATCGTTTCAATGACTGATGGCCCATTTCCAGAAAGCATAAGTGCAATATATTCCCGAATTGCTATACTTATCACACGGTAGATTAGATTACATGGAATGTAATTAGGGTTGTCCCAAAATCCGGAAAATCATGTAGAATGTAGAACTAATTAAATCCCGTACGTTGTGAATTTTTATTACTCTTAGGTTATGCTTGGATTTCGCAAAAAATCCAGAAAATGTACATTTATGTTCTATTTGCTGATTATTATGTGTATACTTTGTTGTATCGTATTCTGTTTTATTGGAATTATAGAAAAAATATTATCTCATCCAGGATTTTCTGAACTTATATGTCTAGATTTTTTTGCCGCTAATTAATCGTGATTCGTGAAAGAAAAAAATTTGATATGAAGTTAGCAGGTCACATAAAAAAATAATTAAAAAAAATAAGTTAACCTGAAATTTGCAATTTTTTGCCGCTGACGAATGGTTATAGCTGTAGGCTTTGTTTTATAAACGGAAAATTTATTTAATCGAATATCGATTCTCGAATGTTAATCAAATTCCCGAATATTAATAAATCAAGTCGAACGCCAAAAATGCATGCAGAAAACGAGTTAAAAAAAATTTCCCAGGTTGCCCCGCTGAGATACAGTGATTTTGATGTTTTTTGTTTATTACTATTAATAACCAAATAACGACAAAATCGCACTCTTCACGATTAAATCAAACAAGTCGACGGCAAAATCTCAGCCTAAAACGAGTCGAAAAAAGACAGTTCCCAGCGAGAAACTCGGTTGTCCAGCTTAGGGTCCTAGATTTCGAGGTTTTTTGTTTGTACTATCGATAAACAAATAAACGACAAAATCGTACTCTTCACGTTTAAATGAAACAAGGCGAACGGCAAAATCTGTCAGTCAGTAAACAATTAATGACAAAATTGCACTCTTCACGATTAACTCAAACAAGACCAACGGCAAAAATGAGCCAAAAAATGAGTCGAATAACATTTTTTCAAGCCGACAACTCAGTTGCCCTGCTGAGATTCCGTGATTTCGAGGTTTTTTGTTTATTACTATATTACTATCAGTAAACAATTAACGACAAAATCGCACCCTTCACGATTAAATCAAACAAAAGCCGGAAAAAATCCCAAGCCGAAAACTCGGTTGCCCTGCTGAGATTCCGTGATTTCGAGATTTTTTGTTTATTAGATCAGTAAAGTATTAACGACAAAAGCTGTTTGCTGCGCGGGGTCAGATGACGAAAAATTACCCTGAAAAGTCATGTGGCGTATAGGACCCTTAAAGATTGATTACAGATTATATAATTATAATTACACTTTTCTTATTTCATCAGTTCTGCACTTTCTCTCATACTTATATATACTTTTTTTAAATATAGGTGGTAGTATCTGGTATCTTACGGTAAAATTGCTTTATAAAATAGCTAGCACAAAAAATTGGGTATATTTTATTCCCTTCATACTTTGATTTCCGTAATATGTTTTCAAGTGGAGAGCAGTTTTATGACTAGTATCATTTATTTGATTTATGTGGTGTGTGTATTCAGAGAACCCATAAACGCTTTTCCATGCATTGTCTCTCATAACAATGAAACTCCACAACAAAAGACTTCTCTACCAGGCTCACATGAACTAAAAGATTTGTAAAAATTTCATAACAATGAACTTTCAACGTGCACTTCAGTATCAAAACAATACAGGAATTCAACCAGGAATTTACCTCGTACTGACAAGATTTTCGTTTATCAGGATGACATGAAGACGATCGGTTATATCACATTCCTCAACATACCGTACCTACTTATACGTGTATGTATACATTATGTTCTGGTCGATATACTATCTAAGTAGAAGGGCATCTCGTCCACGAATATCTGTAGTAGGTAGTATAAAATATAAATATATTTTTAACTTAATCTCTCAATCAATATTTGTTTATTTAAAAATTCAGAGGAATTAAATTGTGCTATCGATTCTTCTAGAACATATTTTTTATTTCTTATAGGTACTCGTCAATTCTATGTACCATTTACATACACATATACGTACCGGTTTTCTCAAAAAATGTGTATCTACATATCCCTAGAAAACCGTAAACATATTTTAAAAATTACTTATAATCCAATATCCAATGAAAACAATCTTTTGAAATCTATTGAATTCTGTAAAATCCCCTAAAAGAATCAGAGATAATCCGCCCTAATATTCTTAAATTAATGAAAGCCTCCCAAAATCATCTAAAATTACGTAAAAGTCTTTTTCTCCAAATGATATTAAAAGCGACTTTTTAATGATAACTGACAGTCTGAAAAGGTGTATTTTTACTGCCTAGTCAGAAAAAGTGGACATGTTCTGCATATATAAAGGGTGTCTCAAAATTAACGCAAGATTTGAATTTGCCGCCATTTGTGCAGTAAAGTGTTGGCAACCCTAAACAAAAAAACAATTCGATAGCTGACAGTTTAGGGTTAGTAAAAATGGAGCGTTACACGATAGAACAACGTGTCTTCATTATTGAACAATATTTCAAAAATAATGAATGAATGCTTGGCAGTCGCAGTTCGAAAATTTCATACAAAATATGGTCGGAATAGTGTTTTATCTTCGTCAACTATGAAGAGATTAACTGAAAAATTCAGGGAGACTGGATCCTTTGGAAACGCCAAACACACTGGTTGTGCAAGAACAAGCCGTTCAAATGTCAATATCGAAGCAGTGCATGAGAGTGTCGGTGACAATCAAGGAACCTCAATTCGGCGTCGTGGACAAGAATTGCAAATTTCAAGAAGCTGTCTACTCGCTAAAGATCTGTGTCTCCATGCTTACAAAATTAAATTAACGCAACAACTGAAGCCTAATGAACATCAACAAATGGATGCTAATTTTTCGAGCAACATCATCCTAAGCGATGAAGCACATTTTCACCTTGATGGCTTTGTTAATCGCCGAAATTGCCCCTTTTGGGGTTCTGAGAACCCACATGTGATTGTTTGTTGTGGATTTTGGGCTGGAGGCATAATTACACCACCTAGTCTCAACGGCTATACGCTAATTGGTCAATCCTAAGTATATTAATAACTAAATTAAAAATCGTCAGAAAAAATAAAAGGACAACAAAAATTGTTTCGACAAGTCATTCTACGAATTATCAATTAAAGTTTCTGAAACTATTGCCCGCTTGCATCGCATACTAAAGGAATTCTTAAAGTTAAGGTGTCCTTAATTTCTTGTTTGGTTGCACCAACACTTCTTCAGGTTTCCTTAGCTCAGTATCTGTTGCACTTGGCAACTCTATAAAAAACTAGTAGTTATGTTTTTTTAAAGTTTATGTTTAGTAGGGGTGTCGGAGGTTTTGATTTAGACATTGGACGGATCCCGCTGAAATAGGGCTGAAATGAAAGATCTTGGCGTATATAGTAAGCCATTAAAAAAGTTACAATGAGCGAGATACGCCTCATGGTTTTTTATTACAAAATAGTTTTGAAAACGTCACTTTTCTTTCAATAATGGAATGGTATAATGGATGATTTTAGAGAAAAAGTTTCGAACAAAAGTTGTTAAGTGGATGGTTTTACGATACGATAAAGCATTTAAAAAAATCTAAAAAACTGTAAAAAACAAAGGTAAAAAATGCGAAAAAATTAAAATACGATAATAATAATTATATAGGACACATTTTTCTGAAATCGTTAAAATTGGAATATTACGTATCCATTAAAATGCTTAACAAAATGCGCTACATCCGATTGAAAAATTTTAATTGCGTTAAGTTGAAATTCTTATAGAATGAATCGACCAATTTTTCGTGGATTAATCGTTTTTTAATGTAGGGCTCAAACGTGCGGCCACGTGGTCTTTCAGCTGCCGCAGTCAGCCGATAGTGTTGCTTACTTTACACTCAATCAAGCTTATAACCTAATTTTGCATTTTAACATAGAAATGCGAAGTTTACGATTATTTTTCGTGTTTTTTCGATGGATGAAGTTCTGCCAAAGCAGTGGCAAGTATACTTTTTCACATGAGCTAGTTCCAGAAAAGCAGCAATTTATTCTAGCAGTTTACCTGAACTTGTGAAAGCCAATGAATTGTTGTTGTGCTTTACCGTTCGCATACTTATAGAAGAATCGCCGATTTTTCAAATTCGAGGATCTGGAGGCTGCATATTTTCTGTAAACGCTTAGATATAGGTACGTTGCTAGAAAAGATCTTGATCTTTTGGTCTTATTAATGGTAAAATTGGTAGCATAATTAGCAATTTGTCGCCCATATGATTTATATCTTCAGTTTTCGTTTGAAAAAGCTCATCATATCTACTGCAACAATAAGTACATCCCAGCGACTGCAACAATAAGTACATGCTAAAATATAAATTTGCAAATAGTTCCTTAATCCATAATAGATAATTTTGAGTATAGTCCTACCTTTGTGCTCAAATACAATTCATCTGGGGCCTCTGTAAAACTTTCTCGATTTCTCCTCTTTATAAAACAACATCTTCTTGCATGGAAACCATCTGACTGCTAATGGTAATTAAAAAAGCACTTCAGATACTTATTTTGCCAAATCAATGTTATTTTTAATGTTCAGGGTAGCTGTCAACATCGAATAGGTAGACCATAATGTTGAAGGCTTGATTTTCTTTGAAAGATCGGAAAAATAGGGAATCAGCATATTTTCAGAGCAAGATCCTACATTTTTCTTCTGTCTATATTCCATGAATCTGCACATACATTAGATTCATATACAGATTCGTATACCTCGTTCATATACAGTTAGTGCTTGACTTATCCAACAATAAATTCAATTCCACATCTCGCGCCAGGTCTCTTATCTGAAGTGCTGATGTTAATGGTAACAACTTTCAATTTCCATTTAGTACAATAATTACTTGACAATTTTTAAAATTTGACAACGATATTAAAGTAGTAAAGAAGAGCCAGTTCCATTTGTTAAAATAATTAAATTATTTTGATATTGAAAATGATAAAATGAAACGCAATTAATAAACATATTGCGATAGTGCTGTCAGTTTTAAACACTTTTTCACACGGGACGTTTAACAACTACTATAAAGTTTATCCAAGTAAATAAGAATTAATAAAATAATCCATTATTGCCGCAGTACATTGTGAACTGCCATGAAGCGAAGACGCAGAATTTTGTTAGTAGCATTAGTTTTGAATCGAAAAAGAAAGATTAAAGAAAAACAGAATCGTAGCAAAAATAGACGATTCTGGATCCATCCTTTGTTGCGAGTACGATAATTATGTGGACGATGATTTTTATATACTATTTGAAAAATTACTACAACATGAGGAAACATTTTTCAATTACTTTCGGATGAGCCCTCACTTGCTCCTCATGTTCCAAATTTTCAAACTCTTCTGTTAAGTAATTATGAATATATTTCCAAGCTCTTACTTTCTATACTTTATCTTTATAATCATCTGGAATTTTATCCCAGATACATGGTCTTTGCTCCACAAATTAAATAAGATCTAAGGGATCGTAGGTAAATCACTTTCTTAGCCATCTTGTGCTGCTGACAATACCGCTAAACTAATGCTAATCAAATTGCTACTATTGTTTCCTCTCGTCTGAAGACATGCTTAGACTTGTAATGGCCACAGAAAACGCGACTATAAGAAAACGCGCAATATCAGTAGAACATATTGTGAACATGTTCGGTTCTTTCGGCCTGCAAGTCAAAATTTGTGTTTCCGGAAATAAAGATTGTTTTTGAAAACCGAGTTTCTGATTTGCGAACCGTAAGTACAGTTCGATGCTGAAAAATTATTCCTGACCACATCATAACTTTTAGACTACCTGTCCTATTGACGATAATCTACCTACAACAATTCTTTATATTTCTAAAATGTTAAACCTGTATTTTAATTTACTTATCAAACACTCACCAGTTATGAAAATCAAAATGTTACACATTAGAAATGGTTTTATTTTGCTAAACATCAAATATGTTGATGTTTTTTGTTCAGCGTATGTCATTATAGTCCATATAGTGACCATAAAGTTACACTGTCACGTATACTGCATGGTAATACTTCGTTTGCCTCGGAAACGTTTTGATTGGTTGACCGGTTGTTTACATTAGCTAAAACCACGTTGCGGCATCACTAAGTTTTATCAGGAGCCCATGAAGCCGAGTAGATACATAGCACACGATACGAAATCCTGCTTGGGTATGCCGCCGAGAAAGTATTCCTGCAAACTTCCCTACTTCAAAGATTTCAATGGCAGGAATGCATAAATTTGAGGCGCTGCAACACATTCCATAATGAAAATTTTAAGGTATATCTACGGTACTTGGTTCATGTTCATCACAATCAATTAGTCACAATAATTAACTTTTATGGTGCTATGAGTAAATCACTAGGAAAATGAATATGGTGCGAACGTATTACCCCAGAATTATTTATTACTGTAGGTTGCCGTAAACTGTAAACCAAAGCTAGTACGAGTACTATAATAAATACCTATGTATATTATGGACTTGCCAGTAAATTACACCCGACGATATACTCCCGACGATATAATAGACATATTAGGCTATTAATTATGTCATATAGAACGAGCCGTTCTATATGCCGTTAAGACGTTCACGGGTTTTTATTGC
The DNA here is from genome assembly GCA_964058915.1 of Tetropium fuscum. Classification (NCBI taxonomy): domain Eukaryota; kingdom Metazoa; phylum Arthropoda; class Insecta; order Coleoptera; family Cerambycidae; genus Tetropium; species Tetropium fuscum. The sequence goes on along the minus strand of CAXKVY010000579.1, from coordinate 143,998 downwards.
AGGAATCGGTTAATGGATCATTTAAGAAGAAAAAATCGCCATTATCTCCAATGGCGAAAATGCACCCTTTTCAGTGTTTTCTATATATCTCGCAAACGAAGTAAAATTTTGAAATACTTTATATGAATCTTTTTGTAGATAATTGAACTTCCCATCGAAATGGATTATTAAAAACAAATGTATGCCGAAAATATTGAAACAAAAAGAAAATAAAGCTCAAAATTTCGATTTTTATTTTTTTTTGGTTTTTTTGTCTATAACTTTTTGGGTCAGAGATAGATGTAGGCATTGCTTTATTAAAAAAAAGTAGACAAACCTTCCTTTAAAATGATGGGTCGAAAAAATTTTTTGACAAGTGTCTGACAAGTTACAGTCAGATCTACAAAAGCGCTGTTAGTTCTTAAATTAGTAGGAAAAAAACATTTTTTAAAACCAGCTTTTATTTAAACGCTCTAAAAAGAAGAATATACATTTTGTAATGTAATAAATTGATGAATTTTTTAAAAATATGTTTTTACTATAATATCTTAATTTTTTAGTTATCGCTGTTTCTAAGTCTCTAAATTTCAAACTCCATTTCATTTAATGCGTCATTGTTGCATGGTTGTTTGCCTGTTAATTTAGTACAGTCTAGTTCTTCAATAAAGAGACCTTCTAGTGAATTGACTCTACTTAACTCATTTCAACTCACTTAACTTATTTCAGCCTGAAGCTTATTTGTGTCTAACGAAACACGGTTTCGGGTGTGTTTTGGACCTTTCTGTCTCCTAGACAGGTGCAAACCAATCCTATTGACGCCTATCTCGCCAAATTACACAAGTCATAATATAAATCCAACTAAAGGGTACTTTTAAAATTCAGTTGTAAGATTTGACCCGAACAACGCGACCCCAAAATCGAAATCGGGGACTCCAAAAACCCCGGGATAACAAATTTTAGGCGGATTGGAGCAACTAAGTACTAAGTTTTTGATCGCCATCTTAGATCCGCCATCTTGTTTTTTTATCGCCAGCCGCTGACCCCTGTCGGTCCTTCCAACATTTGTTCGAGCACCATCAAACTATCCCAACCCTTTGCCGAGATCTGTCTTGTTTTCCGCTATTTTGAATTTTTGCCTTTGTGCTTCCGCCATATTGGATTTAGAATGACGTCATTTTATTTTCGTATTCTTGTAAGATTTTACCCGAACAAACATACATACTCGTACATACAACAAACATTGCAACAAACAACAACTGTAATTAATTATAAAAATATATTTAACTTATCCATAGGCTATTTTGTAATAGCAATAACAACCTTTTGTATTAGTTTTCTATTTTCCAAGGATTTTGCAAATACAGTTGATTATTTGGTCACAATTATAATTATGGAGTTTTTGAAACAAATGAGATTTTTTTCAGTTAAACAAACACCCCATATGCCCCATATACCCGTTCGAAATATTTTTTGGGTTAAAAATTGACTGAAATATGGCCACTCGAACATAGCTTTTATTTCATAAATAAAAATACACAACTACAAATACATAAATATGGACACGTTTTTCCGTGATAATGCAACTGAAGAAGAAATAAGTTCTGCATCAGAATATATTGCAGCTTCTTTATATGGGGCAAAGTTAAACATGACCCTAGCAACTGTCACTTCCAGAATTTTTACAAAATATCTAAAATGCAAAATTTTCTCTGGCGCAGTTACCACCAATACGTGATGCCATGAAACAGCATAGCTTAAGAACTTATTTCCAAATCCAGCCGTGGCAAGGAAATCACTTAAACCCTCTGAACTGGGGAAGGAAAAATTCTAACTATGAATTAGTTACGATTCGCACAACAGCACCTCCTGTGCCAGAGATTTTGCTAAAAAAGTGGCTTGTGGTTGCATATAGGCTGCAATGGAAAATGTGGTTGCAGAAAATTGCAAATTACTTGCTCGATATTTTGCAAAGAATGTGGGGATCAATTGTGGTAATGTGCAAGTAGCCGATATTGTTGCAGGAGATGATTTTATCGAAGATTATAGATGATGATATCGATGTACAGTTTGAAAATGTTATTGAACATACGTTTGTTTGAATAGTTATTGAATAGTTTGAATAGTAAGAATGTTTTTATTGAGTAAAATAACTTTTTCAACAAAATAAGAAAGAAAACAATATCTGTATATGAGGTAAAAAAATCGAAAAAATAATCTATTCTCGAGTGGCCATATTTTGTCAATTTTTAACCCAAAAAATTTTTCATCCCAGCATTTTAAAGGAAATTTTGTCTACTTGTTTTCTATGAAGCAATGCCTATAGCTATCTCTGACCCAAAAAAAGTTATAGGCAAAAAGAAAAATTTTGCAAAAAAAATTCGGCCTTTTTCATTTTGTTTCAACATTTTCAGCATAAAAAAATATTTTTTAAATTTTTTATACAAGCCTTTTCGATGGGAAATTCAATTCTCTGTAAAAAGTTTCATATAAAATATACATATATATCGAAATTTTGCTTCGTTTGCGAGATATATTGAAAAAGCTTTTTTCACCATTATCTCCAATTTGCACCGTCTAATTTAATATCGCTCCGTGGTTTTTTCTTCTTTTATAACCAACCCATTGTCCGATTCCTGCAATAAAAACCCGTGACCGTCTTAGTTTCTTTCTATGATATATATAAAGCCTATACTTGTGGCGTCACGTCGCTTAGCACACTGGGGCAGCAGGAATACATCAAGGGAGAGAGGTTTGGAACATTACTTGAGAGATTTGGACTTTATGTTTTAAATACCAAGATATATGGTTACGCAGTAGATCAAAGGAAAGTAGGCAAACATGATCGACGATGTTAATATTGAAAATATGATTTAATAAGCAATATAAAAAGACTATTGATTTTTAAAACACACTACTTTACTTTTAAATAAATTAATTTGACAGTAACAAGTTAACAGATAATTACCTATATATTGGCAATATATATAATACTGTTTACATATCTTATTATCGTATGTGAATGTTGTTGTTACGTTGTCACAATTACATAATGTGATGTGAATCCTTATTGAAGAAATAAAATTTTCCTGCAATACACCAAATAAATTGTGTGCACTATTGTAACCAACCACACTTCATTATTCTTATTCTTGTTGGATACTGAGTCGGGCACATTTGATTTATTCAGTATTATATAGTTAGCGCGCTTGCTCTCGGCTCGATCACCTAGTAGCAGTGTGTGTTCGATTCCCCGCATTCGAATTTTCAATAATTTACCCTCAATGTCTAATTAATGAGGTTTTCCAGGTTTCCCCTCATTCCTGCACTGAATGGTGGTTAGAATTTATCAATCTAAGTTGGTCCTGATCCACATGTTTTCCGCGAAATAATAATATGCCGCCCCCTCTCTTGCACAAGTTCTTGGCTTCTGGGCTAACCATTGCGATTATAATGAGGGGTAGAGATATTATTAGGTATATTATATTATTCATAAGTATGTGACATGCTGCAGTTTGAAAAGAACAGATGCCAGATGCGACAGTTGGGCAAAGATAGACGTACTTAAAGTAGCATAATCTAGCACATAACCCAAGTGTGCAATTTTTGGTCATGGAGATATTAGGAAACACTATCACCTAGGTTGAAATTTAAAATTCCAGCATTATCAGCTATATTCCCTACTGCGTCAAAAGTATATATATAAATGCATTAAAAAATAAATGAGTCATATATAAATACCATTTCTTGTCAGTACCTAAATATGTTCGTTACAGGTAAAATAATAGGTAGGTACATTATTAACGGTAATAGCTTTGCAAAATAATAGGTTCTGATAATAGTAGCGGAGTTACTGATAACTGTCCTCATTATCGGCCCATAATTATTGTCAGATATGAGCCTATATGTTGGTAGCACGACGACACAGGATTCAGCATGACAACTTTTGATTCCGGAGGTCCGCACGCGCTAAGGCGCTGTAGAAATAAATTCATGATTACTTATAAAGAATAAATTTCTGTACAAGACAGTGTTTACTTAATTAAACTTGCATCACAGGAAGTTAAGGAACCAACATTTTAATATATTCCAAAAATGAATCCACTGACAAGTCATCAGAGGTGTACTAAAATGCACAGTCTCTAACCATGGGTTCTTCTACCAACGCATTCCTTAAGTTTATTCCATATAGCACGCCTCTGACGGCTTGTCAGTGGATTTGTTTCGCATAATACTGAAGTGGTGGTGGTTCCTTAACTTTCTGTGATGCTAGTTTAATTGAGTAAACCCAAACGTTTTGTAGTAAAAAAATTCTTTTTTTTACAAATAATCATGAATTTTATTAGTTTTTTTCCTACAGCACTCCTCTGACTGCTTGTGAGAGGAATTTTTTTGGATGTTATTACAGTAGTGGTGCCGCAACATTCTCGCATAATGTTAAAGTGCTGGTTCCTTAACTTTCTGTGATGCTAGTTTAATTGAGTAAGCTCAACGTTTTGTAGTAAAAAAAATCTTTTTTTTTATTAAAAATCATGAAGTTTTTCCCTACGCACGCCTCTGACGGCTTGTCAGTGGAATTTTTATGGATGTTATTGGTGCCTCAATATCCTGGAATGCTATTTTAATTAAGTAATTTCAACGTTTTTGCCGTAAAAAAATTATTCCTTTCATAATTTATTACATGCCATTTATGTTTTTTCAGGCAAGCTTTTCAAATTATTTGTAATCAGCTATTAACTTTAATACAAAAAGGGTTAATTTAATGGTTAATGGGTTAATGAGAAATATTAAATATTATGTGTGGACGAAACATGAATGGAAAACTAACTTCACATAAATGAGCTAAGCAAGCTAGGTCGTAGCTCTCCCTGGTTGCGCTTATGCGAATGAGTAAAAAACATAAAATCTAGAAGTATAGATTTTATGTTTTTTACTGCAATAAAATTAGGGATAATAAGTATTAGTCAGGCGTTATTATATTGTCTGACAATGGTTTTACTATATTATAATGACATATAGTCCGGGAGATAGCGTCGCTTTTCAGTCATTAGATCTAGTATCAATTTTTTACCATTGGTGGTTGTTTTTATATTGTTAGGTAATAAGGTAACTGAGCGTCAGACCATCAAGTAGCTGGGGTGGACTTGTGTGAGGCTGAGAAAGTTGTCGAAAAAAAAATCTAAAATATCATTTGCTCCAAGCTGAAAATTGTTCATTTTGCATATTTACTATGTATATTTTATAAAAATGATCGTCAGACGCCGATATGCCCGTGGAATGGTCGTCAGCTATGCATAGGTAATAGGGAACATGATTAAAATTTTAAATATAAAAATAATACTAAAAAACATAGAGTAACGTTGTAATAAAACGTGTACTTCACAAAAAAACAAGATTTCTAATTGCGCGCGATCAGTATGAAAGATCTAAACAGCGATAAAATTGACGCGGCCCGCAACGAGCTGTGACGTCACAATCTACAATATTCGGTAGGCGTTGCGCCGGAAAGCGGCCGAATGAACTATGGAAACAAGCGGTCGAGTGCTGGGATCTCCCGTAGCCGACCGAATCGGCCCTCTCGTCGATTGTAAATTGTAGGCTGTGGCGGCACGACTTTCAACCTGTTTGAAACAGTTCGCTCGGGCGCGAGACTTTAATAATAATTTATAACACATTTATTATTGGGAATTAAGGCATCATATTTTGCACATCTTATTTTTCATGGTAAAACAATTTTATGCAATAAAAAAATGGGAATGTTCCCTATTATCGTAAAATTCTGCAAAGAAAGTCATAGTATCCAGTCTGAAACTGATTGAGGTGATAATTTGCAGCTCATATGACATCAAAATAATCGTTAGACGACTTGAAAGTGGTGGAAAGTCCGTCAGTCGGGCCTCTGGAGCGCAGCGCTCAAAAGCATTGACCGCGGGGCGTCTTTTCCGGTTCAACTGACGAACTTCCACCCACTTTCGCGCCGTATGATGATTATATTCATATTATATAAACTACTATCACCTGAATTAATTTCAGACTGAATACTATGACTTTAATCAGATTTATTGAATCAAAAATAGCAAAGCGAAGCTCGCACTCAAACTAACAGATTAATAATTAAAATACTTCTTTAGCCGCATGAGAGTGATTTTTCAAGGTCGCGTCACGACACATTTTATAACATAAAAGTCTCGCAAGTGAGATATGCATATGACAGATATGAGGGAGAGAGAAAGAAACAGAGATATCGAATGCAGCTTTGACTTGGGCAACGATCCCCCACAAGTGCTCTAAAGCGGAAAGCAATTTTGGTATAATTTATAAACGATCGCGACAGAATCGGAATTAACCAGAATACAATATTACTTATGCATATCCTGCTACATATATCTGGATTGGGCTTTCGAATCTGATCCAAAGGGATGATGATCTTTTTGCGGATGATGCGTACTTGCCACTACTTCACTTTCTTCGTGAGAAATTCGGTTTGGAATATGAATAACGACCGGAATATTGCCACGACTAAATAAGGAACAACGATTGATGTTGTATTATCGAGAAATATACACCATTTAGAATCACGAACATATGTGTCACACTTCAGTTGCCATAAAGTCAATATGTACAATACCTCTTTCTCTCTCTCACCCACTCTCTCTCATTCTCTCTCTCTCTCTCTCTCTTTCTCTTTCTTACTCTCTCAACGAATCGGCAAAGAAGTATTCACTTCTATTACGTGTACTGTGCTGCACGGGGATTTTTTTTGTATTTTTTGTTTTTTTTAAGACAGACGTCGGCCATTGACTGCCCCGCACAGGTGTCCTATAACGGGCATAGAGTAGGTAGTGTTGTTTAGTTTTTATAGGGATTCCAAACGTATGTCACACATCGTTCGTAAATGTGGTAGGTAGGACCCTAAACTCAAAACAACATTTTATTGGGCTATTTTTTGTAAAATGATATATTTTATTGCCTACTACCATCAGCAGTTAAAATTAATACCCCACTTCAAAATAACCCTTATAGAAGTTAGATCTTAAGGTGTTAGTGTAACTCTGAAAACGCTGTAAGCATCATCTCCAATTCACAAGGAAATGACTCGTAAACGCATGGATATCGCACGGAGGTCAGCGGTTCTCAATAAGCTTTCTAATGAAAAATCATACAATTTATTTAAAATTATACTTTTTTATTCCTGATTTTTTTGTTGAATAAATTACACATAATTAATCAAAATTAGATAAAATAAATTAATGCAAAAAACTTAACCTACTACGAGTCCACAATAATCTGTCTTCGTTTTCCGCAGTTAATACAAAGCGGCTGTCTTCGTCTTGGCCATTGAAACGCTACCTACGTCACTCTATTATTGTGGACCCGTAGTATACCTGGCTGTTAAATTTGAGTAATACTATGAAGGTATAAATTAGTACTTTTTTCCAACTACACCCGATGTCTTGTTGTGCTCATTATATATACACTGTTCATTTAATTATATGATCGAGCTGATTCTTGAGATCTGAACCCCCCTGGTGAGAACTGATGACAGCAGTCGATAATATGTCCCCGCCAGCCCTCGACCACGAATGTGTCCTCAATATTGTGGGTGAATATATGTTACCTGTTCGCCTGCCGGTCTTGTGGCGTCAGCGTCGCTTAGTACACTGGAGCAACAGGAATACATCAAGGGAAAGAGGTTTAGTAGACTATATGGAGTAGACAAACATAACAAATCTAACTAAATAATTAAAAATATTATGATTTTCAAAACAAACAAATGCACTATTGTTGTGAATAAATATATTTGACAATATCGAATTAAATAATTTTGTTCAAATATACATAATACTATTTATACACATACCTACCTACATTTATTGCCTTACACATCTGAACTGAACACAAACATTTTTTAGTATAAAGGTCAAAATATACAATATTGTTAGAAAAATTGATCTCCAAAAACAGTATGTCTTCTGCGATTCTGATTATGATTAAAATTTGATGTTTGGCGTCAATGGGAGAAAATGGTTATTTAAGTAAAAACACCAGAACTATGATTACTATTAACCCCGACTGCGAAATAACAGCCGCGATACTAGAAGTTGTACTTTTAAGCCCGGTTTATTATATTAGTTAATACTACTTACTAATAGCTAATAATAGTTAATAAAAGTTAATAGTAGTTGTTAATAGTTATTAATAGTTAGTAATAGTTAGTAATAGTTAGTAATAGTTAGTAATAGTTATTAATAGTTATTAATAGTTATTAACAGTTATTAATAGTTGCTAATAGTTATTAATAGTTATTAATAGTTATTAATAGTTACTAATAGTTATTAATAGTTATTAATGGTTTGTAATTAGTAATTTTTTAAAATTGTTGCTGGATATGGCTAGGGAATATACTCACTCCATTAGGTCCTAAGTATTAGTTAATTATAAATAATATTAATAGACAGTATGGATACTCAAAATATAAATCTACACAAGACGTGTAGGTGCTGTTCTCTTATCTCTCATTCTAAAAAAGTCTTACAGAAATTTGACGATAAACGAAAATTAGCTGGCATATTTTTTGATATATGAAGGGCTTGTGATACTATAAATCACAAAAGGTCATTAACCAAACTTGGAAAATATAATATCCTCGGACCAGCGTTATATTGGCCTTATCTATTATTATCTTGGTCTTGGTTATCTATTAGAGATCACCACAGAGAGTCAAAATTGTGCAAGGTGGGGTATAATATTTTTCGGACAGTGTATTTCGGACCGTAGTTTATAATTTACATAAACGATTTAGCAGCCAATACAAATAATTATTTTATAACTCTTTTTGCAAATTACACCACCTCTTCCATTAAATAACTGCTGAAAATATAGACGTTTTGAGTAAATATGCTGCTACATGTGTAAAAGAGATGTCTTAATTGTGTCGCAACAATTGCCTAATACTAAACCAACAAAAAACCGCCCTGATAATATTTTCCCAAATTGGTATTATTATAACACTAAAACCAAAATTACTACGTAAAATTTCTTGCGTTATAAATAGAAAAACCATTTATCCTAAGTATCTAACTCACAGACTAGCTAATCTAAACTTCGCAATTCTCCAAATAAAGGGCTTTACAAACACTAATACTCTAAAAATACTTTACTACGGTTGTATTTACTCTGTCTTACAATACTGCATTCGGTAGCAGTTCTGGAATGAAGCGTTCATTCTACAGAAAAATATAGTTAGAAGTAGGTATATTTAAACCGAGGGGTGGAACATTGTCGAAAAATGTCTACGCCAAAATTGCAGTTACAAAAATTTACTGAAAATTGCAGGCAAAGTAATTCAAAATAATTCAAAATTGCCGACAATTACACATAATTGCAGACATTTACATACCTATAATTGAAAGTATTTATCACATTTGTAAAAATTGCAGGTTTGAAAATAAATTTTTATTATTCTTACGTATTACTTTGTTATCTATACAGTTATATGAGAAAAAAGTATGGAACTATATCGATGAAAAATTCGCGTTTAGTTTGTGACAAAGACGCTCGGACAGGTTAATTTTCTGTTTTACGACGCACATCTTTTGACATCTATCGTTTTCTATTTCGTTAACTTTCTCCGCCATATTTGTAAGAGCTGTGACGTTCACGTCATTTTTTTAAAATAGTAACCCATATATTTTTTGAAAGATTTTGGAAGATTATGCCACCGACAGCTCAGGGCAGGGCTCAAATGTACAACTATACATCATTCAATGACAAGAAAGCCCTCGTTATCTACCACATCGTCTAAATGGTGACAGAAAGAAACATCGACAAGAAAACGTTAAAGTTTCCTTGTAAACTTAAGACAGATTGTCCCAACACCGGGATAGTGACCTAGCTGGCGCTTACCTTACCTATTTGCCAGCTCTACCAACAGTCGGCATAGGCATTCACTTCTCTGCATTATATTCCTGCCAAACAAAAAACAGCCGGCCATCCGAAAAAAGTGCTCTCAGCAATATACATTAAAACACATTAACACAAAGTAGTGACAAAGTCGTCGGCTTCTTTGATGTTCTTATGGCAAATCTGAGTGACCTTGAAGGGCTCTTGGCGGGGCATTGGGTTAGCCAATAAGAGATGGCGCGTTCTGCGGCGGTAACTTCAGTATTTATTTAAATTTTATCTTGAATGTTTTCTATTTATGTTGTGTATACTTATATTGCATTAAAAAAAGTACTACTATATAACTAGTAATTATAAAATTTCTTTGCAATGTGTAATGGAACAGTTCTTTTGTGTGACAGAATACTAATAAAATTGCTATTACCTGTTACTTCAAGAACTCGTATTACTATATGCACGATTTTATTGGTACTGTAGTTAATTATTTGTATTAGAGGTATGACAAAACATTAAAACAAATATGCATTTACAATAAATATTGAACATTGTATGTAGCATTACAGCCGTGTGAAGCAATTTTAATTATATGTTAAATCTACCTACATGGCACAATATTTTTTCATAGACAATGGGATTATAAGGATTATCGCAAGTATATAATTGAATATAAGCTGTCATTTTGTATATTTCACATTCTATAATAAGAGCATTTATATGTATCTCACTGCACAAATGCATTTAACTTTTTGATCGCTCATTTTAAATCACTAAATAATCACAACAAACAATGGCGGATGGCTTAGAAATGGAAAATGACAGTTAACTGAGTTAACCAGCTAGAGCCATCCAGCGGTGGATGTCTAAGGGTCCAGTTAAGCTAGCGCATGCGCTCCCGAAAACAGCTTTTAAATTTAGGGATGCTGTATCCGTGCGCTAGCCCGAAACATGGCATCTTACATTATTACTAATAGATGAAAATAAGGTGTTTTCAAAGAAATATAATAAAAATTAATTTTTTCTTATAGTCGCAAATATCACACCTGAAATAAGTAAAACAGAAATTTGTAATTAAAAATACCTAATTATATCACTATTAAAATATTTATATAGAGTAATTTAATATCATGAGTTATTTCAAATCAAGTCATCACTCTTTTGTTTTCAGCCATGTGGAGTCCATGATCACACACAATCACTGTTAGAAGATTTATCAACAGACAGTTCTAAAGATGAAGCGTCTTCGGAAGAAGAAGAAGTAGTAGTAGAAAAACACGATGTATGTTATGAAAAAGCTAGACAGCTATTGCAATTTGAAGATGCACCTGAATACATGAAGCACAACAACTATATATTATCAGGATATAGAGGGATATTAAATTCTCACTTATGTCTAGAAAGGTTAATATAGTCAATTTAGAAATATCTGTACAGTATCAAAAAACTAAAAATTATGCTATAAAAGCGTTTTAAGCCAGTTTAAGTATCACAAAAGATTTTATAAAATTGGTCTGATTTTATAAAATTAGAATTCATTATTAAGTGGGTATATAGAAATAAAAATGAGTTTGTATTGAGTGGTTCCAATAAAGTACTGCACATAAACCAAAAATATATGAATTAAGTTTTAGAAAAGATAATCCCAGCCAAAGAAAAAGATAGTGGACTTAGTGTGGAAAAAGTAGTATATCCATGGCTACAGTGGGAGTGGTTGTCATTGTCCTCGTTGTCCCCTGGCATGCCAGTTTTTACAATTTGCTTAGTTTCCTCAGCGCTTCCCCTTTATCGGCTTTATGCCACCAGATTCTTACCTACCAATCCTATCATGGTTCTACAGCTCCACAGAGCCCGCGTAGCTTTGATGGTCATTCTGCCTAAGTGAGCTTCAGTTTAGTGTCTAGAGTCCTAAAGTCCTAAATGAAGTCCTAAATATTTTACTTAATTTCTCAGCTGTAGTTAATTTCCCCGAAGATACAGTTTCTTTACGTTCTGGTCTTATTTTCCTTGTAAATGCCACCACAGTGGTCTTTCCTGAATTTACGGACAGTCCCTCTTGGTTGCACCATTTCTCGACCGTATTGAACTTCTTTGCATCATTTCTGATGCAACGCCCTCAAATTTTCCTATTACTAGGAAGATGATGTCTTCTGCATATCCTTGCACATATGTTCCTTGCTGTTACAGTTGTGCCAAAAGTTCATCCACCATAAGACACCACAGTAGGCATGTGGTCCCTGCGGACGTTCCCTGGTTACGGATTATTCTGCTGACGTGGCTCCTAACATAGTTTGAATATTTCTAGTTCTGAGAGCTGAGTAGATTGACTGACCCCGCATCTCTTCACTACTCTAATAGTGAACAGTAATGTTACTTTTTAACCTATAATTTTTAGAATTACATCAAAGCAAATATTTAAATAATGACCTATTGATTGAGGTATTATTAATAACAATAACTAGACATAACATTATAATTAGGTACACGATAGGTACCATTTTCTTTTACTTCGCTTTGTGTTCTGTCGAGTTATATCGTGTTTTCTTACTCGAATATTTTGGGAGGAGAGCCGCTTCTTAGGATGTTTCCTAGTAGAACTGGAATACTTACAGATTTAAAAACATCGTTAAATTATGTACTATATAACCTTGTTATAGTTACATAGCATAAAATCCTCTATAAGAAAATGTTTCCTAGGTACATACATTCATGTATTTTGTTATTTTTTTACTTATTATTATAGGTTTACTCTATGTAAACCGGGGTAAACGTAAACCCGATTTTGATAGTTGACTTTCATATGCGGTTTCCAAAAAAACTAAAGGAATTTGAAGGTGTTAAATTTTCCCTACATATTTGAAATGTTTAACATCTTATCCGCAACGTTATGTTTCACATTGCTTGTTTTTACTTAATAATTTACAATTATTGTTTATATTTATTTCGGCATCGATTATTGCATCGGAAATGTGTCAATTCGGCGAATTCCTTGGAAATGAAGCAATGAAAGGCTAAACGGGACAAGTGTAAAGAATGTCAATGACAAATACTTTGAATCTGTTTTTGAAGAACTTAAATACAATGATTAGAGATTGGGGCAAAGTTTTGAACATTTTGATATTGCAATCGGAAGCCGACAGCAACCAACAAAGTATGTTTTTTTTGTAAATGTACAAATGTTGTAGGAACTTGTTTTAAATATTTTCAATAAGATTTTTATTAAATTCAAAGTAAACATATAACAATTTATTTTTGAAATAAGAATTTTTATTTTTAAAAATACGAATTTTAAACAAAACTGAAAATTAGAATAAAATCGAAAATTGAAAATTATACAACATATTATGAGGTAGGTAGGAATTAGTCTGGTTTCCTACATAATGAAAATAAAATACATTCCAGTAGCAAATCAAAAATATTACGGGAAAAACACAAATTGAACATAAATTAGGACCTTTATACTTGCCCGTTTGCAATTTTTGTAAATAAAAAAAAATCACAGTGAGTTATGACCTAGTGAGTTGACATAAAAACACCTGAAAACTCGTAAGTACTTATCGTAAGAAATTTAACCCCAAACGTCTGCACATTTAAATTGAGACTGGCTTGAATGTTAGGATATTATATTATGACCAAGGCTTGCAACTTTTTAATGCGTAGGGTAGGTAATGCGCAACTTTTTAATACGTAGGGGAAAAGATAACAGGTTGCCTACCAGTAAATTCCAGAACAACTTTTTTTTGTATAAGGACCGGTTTTAATAACCCCTTTTATATGAAAATATTATATCAAATTAACAAATAAATTAGTAGGTATGTTTCACGACATAGGTATAATTATAATAATTTTATGTCTTGCCTTTAGATCAAACTAAGTATTAATTTCTTAATCATACAATTTTTGTACAATTATAATAATTATAATTATAATAATTATAAGTATAATTATTATACTTATACTTGATTAGAAACTTTAAAATCACTTTTACGGGACATTCACTATATTAATTATTTTTCTATTGTTGCAGCATATTTTGGTGGACCAACGAGACAATCAACATATGGTCTCATATGTTTGGATTTGTTCTTTTTATAGCTTTAACAATATATGATATTATATTAATTAAAATAGAAGCTCCATGGGGTGATAAAATAATTGTAGGCTCCGTTTTAATATGTTTCCAAGTAAGTACAAATTTTTGCTATTAAATAAACATTAGTTACTACCTTTTAGTTGATACTTTATATAAAGCTATGATAATAATTAGGATATGTTTTAAATGAAGTATTGTTTTTAGTTTGTTCTAGCAAATAAAAAAATTTGTACACAAATCTGCAATATAAACAGCTTTTGAAATAAAAAATCAAAAAAAAAAATGCATAAAAAATACGCATTTTGGTAGAAACTCGAGTAAAGGTAATCACTAATTATATAGCACTATAATATTTGTTTCTAATATTCTGATTGTATGTTAATATAAATAATATGTAAATTAAGTCACCGTTTAAAATGATAGAAGTAACAATGTTGAATAGAAAATTGAAAATTTGATGTAAAACATTTATTTTGTTAAATGGTATCAAATAACGGAATCATGTTTAATTCTAATGATAACCTCATTTTGATCTTCGTACACTTTGCAGTAAAATAATATGCACAGTATGCACACATATCAAACAAACAAAAATAATATATATATATATATATATATATATATATATATATATATATATATATATATATATATATATATATATATATATATATATATATATATATATATATATTTTTTTTTTTTTTTTGTGAAAAGTAATCTTGGGTTTGTAGCTAATTTAATAAGTTTGCAATTCTACAAACCCACGATTACTTTTCACAAAAAAAATATGAATAGCAAAGAATTTCAAAGCTAATATATATATATATATATATATATATATATATATATATATATATATATATATATATATATATATATATATATATATATATATATATATATATATATATATGTATGTATGTATGTATGTACGTATATGGGTCGGAGTGTAGTGGAAGGTAGTCTATTCGTATATATAAGGTAGTTACACTCCCATTCCACCACAGCACTTAGGCCTCATTAGGCCCTTTGTGCATTCCTCCTTTTTACTTGAGTACTTTTCTTCAAACCATCCTATTTATTACGGCTGGCCTGGTGGCAAAGTCTCTACAATTTGTATGTATGATAGTATGGTTCTGAGTTACCGAGATTATACTATATTTGTTATATGGGTTTGTAACATTTCATTACACAGAGAAACAAGAAAATAGACGAATAAGAAGGAAGACACACTTACCAGTGCTATATCTGGACATACATATCGTTCGTTTCCGTATGTATGTCCAGATATAGCACTGGTAAGTGTGTCTTCCTTCTTATTCGTCTATTTGCTTGTTTCTCTGTGTAATGAAATGGTACAAACCCAAGATTACTTTTCACAAAACAAATGCACCAAAGCCTCTAGATCTGCGGCAAATTCACCATAAATGTGCCTATATATTGATATATCTACCTCTACACTGATTAGCCTATCTACTTATTTATCTTATTAGAAGGGGCGGATGTAAGCCAATTTTATCCTCAGACATGGTTTATCTTAATGGCCTTATTTTATATCTAATTTTAAGTTAGATTTAAGATACTATTAATAATGATTATTATTTATTTTAGGCATGCATGGGTTTATCTGCACTTTACCATACTTTTTCTTGCCGGTCCGAGAAAGATTGCTATGTCTTTTTATCTTATGATTTGTTTGGAATTGCCTTGTCTCTTTTAGCCATTTACACATCAGGGATATATTATGCCTTTTGGTGTGACAGGGTATGTATAGCATAAACGTTAAATTATGAAATAGTTATTTCTCTAACCCCGTTATGAAATCCCAAATTTTAAATGCATTTTGGACGTTTGGACAAATGAGTGTTGTAATGATTTTTTTCGTGAACTGAAACAACCGTTTTCGATTTATTTATTATTACTATAAATTCTAAACCTTGCACGTTTTATAATTTATTAGTAGTTATTATTATATCCTGACAACCTATTTACTCGTGTCTCAGGATTATTCGCCTATGCAGTTAGAAGTACCTTCAGATTTCGCTCAATTAGCAGAAAACCTGACAGTCTACCGTATACAGGTTACGTATGCTTATTATGTTGCTTTTTAGGAGCTGCAGAACTTTTATCTATCAACTGTAACATTAATTTTTATCATAGCAATGCTCTTACAAGTACCTAAATTCAACGTAGATCCCAATGTACGAATGATCATGTTTGTGATATGGGCAATTTATGGTGTGATTCCAACTTTGCATTGGTCAATCCATATGGGAGGTTTTGAACATCCTGTTGTTTCTGTAAGTATAATATATGCATCTTGTTATTAAACTGTATTTTATATTTGTATATGTACCTAATCTATTTGTGAGGAAGTATTATCTGAGCATCCAATTGTAGGAATCTGCCACTTTTTTTCGCTCACATTGCTACATTGATGCCTTCTCAGTTGACTTGACAATTATTAATGTATAGATATAGATACGATGTCCAGGGGTAGATTAAACCAGTAGTAAAGGTACAGGTATTTACCAAATAAAATATAATTTCTTCAGAATATTCAACGAAATTTCCATTACAAAAAGGGGCGTACATATATGGTATTTTTAGGGAACATCCCAAGCTCTCAAATTGTATTTGATATTAATAATGTTCTCGATGTTGGTCTTGCAGTTGCTGGCATTGGTGACACAGCAACAATTTATCCTCTTTCAACAGTCGAACCATCATCAAAATTGGGAAAGAGAAATGTACTGGAGTTTCCCGTCGTCCTAAAAATTGTATCGTTTTAATTAAAAGTTTGGATAAAAACGCTTACTTGTACAAAAAGAATTAACTAGCAGATACTCTTCTATATTTATTACATAATCAGTGTCAGTTACATTTAAAAGTGTAACATCGTCTTGATTTGTCATAATTAGAATCGATGAGATATAAGGACACATGAGACTCAGTAACAAGTACATGCCTAAGTACTAACATCATTCTAAAAAAATTATTTTTAAAATTTTCTCATTATAAAGATATATTAATATACCTATAGTTTTCTATCCCCCTTCATTTTTAGGCTTAAGCATTGTTTACTTGACCGATTTTAGCCACTAAACCACTGGTTGAAAGTACTCCTCAATAATTGGATGAATGTACCACATATTGTGTGTCATAAAAAAGTAATATTTTTTGAAGTATAATGAGTGAAGTTTTGGGTTGGAATTCATAGGGCAATCGTTAATATAAATTATAAATTATAAATTAAACTATTACATATATGTACATATATATATATATATATATATATATATATATATATATATATATATATATATATATATATATATATATATATATATATATATATATATATATATATATATATATATATATATATATATATATATATATATATATATATATATATATATATATATATATATATATATATATATATATATATATATATATATATATATATATATATATATATATATATATATATATATATATATATATATATATATATATATATATATATATATATATATATATATATATATATATATATATATATATATGTTATATGAAACTCATAGCAGCTTATAATAACTTACATTTTATTATTTAGCGTTACTCAGATAAGATTTCCATATCAGTGCATATTATATGACACATCCTTTCTCATGGCATTATATTTTGCTTATCAGCACATAATGCAGAATAGCCGTTGACCAAGCTGTCGCTTGCCCACCTGCATGCTGAACTTGCATTATATAGTTTATAAAAGAACATTTCAAAGCAAATTGTATTTAGTGTAGTATCTGTATTCAAACAGTAAAGTCTAAATTTAACTCACTCATATTTATTTTTCGTCAGGATAGTTGCAACTATCCATTTTCTGTAATAGAGTTTTTAAAAAGTTATTATTGCGACAAGCAATATAACAAATTTGGCGCAGTCGGTAGGATCTGTTAAACACCCCGGAACAAGGTGCCTAACTGGAAGTGCAACTCTATAGAACAAGGAGAACATCTTCGTGGTGCCTAACTAGACGAGCCAGACTTCGAGAACAAGGAGGATTCCCTCACCGTGGTGGCAGATCCTAATCTCTTGAAGCAGAAGTACCTACAAGCCCAAGCCCATGTGCAGCTTCATGTAAGTACAAACTTTTAAGAATCATCTCGCATTCTTGTATTCATTGTATTTTTGTGCAACGAGAAAAGTAATCAAACCGATACTTTTCAAAACAGTTCTATATTCCAACGTAGCGAATATACATTCACATTTTTTTTGTACCCTCGTACACATTTCTTTTGCACATTCTCGCAATGGCACGCGCATTAGACGCCGATGCCGATGTAAGCGTAGCTGTAGAACCCTACAGACTATCAGAAATATTTTCCATTGTACCTGATTACGACGGTAATCAGATTTTCTTGCAAACATTTTTGAATTCTTGCAATACTGCCTTCAGCATGGCAATTGCCGATCAAAAAGTACTCCTAACTCTCCATGTAAAAAACAAGTTACGTGGCAAAGCTGCCGAGTTGATTAATTCCCGTAACCCAGCCACTTGGGAAGAAATCAAACACTTGTTAAATTTGCATTTCGGTGATTCGCGTGATCTCACGTCTTTGATACAAGATCTACAACGAATCCACCAACTATCAAACGAATCCGCCCTTACTTTTGTGTCCCGGTTACAGACACACAATGCAAAAATGCATGCCGCGATACAAAAACAAATTCTTCCCCCAGAGCAAACTCAATCCGAATTAATTGAGACAATGACACTCAATACATTGCTTGCCGGTCTTGAACCTAAACTAGGCCAAATAATAAGATCTGGTAATCCCAAAGACATGCATGTAGCTACCAACAGAATCCGTAGGGAACTACAATTGTCTTACTTTCAAAATCAGAAATTCCAGAAACCAATTATTCAGAATACAACCCAATTTACAAACCAAATAAGGAAACCGATCCCACAAAAACTTTGTTCGTATTGCAAACGTACGGGTCATTTAATAAATGAGTGCCGCGCAAGACAGCAATCGCAATCGCAAAATTTTGCTAGACCAAGTTTTCAAAATAATTCAAACCAAACCTCTCAACCGATACAAAGACCTAACTTCCAACCAAATCAATACAATCAAAATCCAAGACCTTTTCAACAAAACGTGCAACAAAATAGGCCTCCCATGAGACCAAATAATAATTTTAACCAACGACCCTCATTTGCTAATCAAACTTCGACATTTCAACCAAACCAAAATTTTAACAGATTTTCACAACAAAGAACCCATCATGTTAACTACGATTCGAACATCGATGATTATGAACCAAACATGTACGACAATCAAAGCGATTATCAACAAGATTTTTCAGAATATAATTACCCAAATGAAATTGATTATACAGCTAATCAATATGATTTCCAAGAAGACAATCACACTCAACCCGAACCAAACAAAAACCGAAATTTTCAAGTTCCCCAATTTCAAGACGATCCCCCGGACCAAACAATAGACACGCTTACGAGTCAAGTACAAACAATGAATCTAGACGATTACAACCCCGATGTGAACTTCCCCGAGCAAATATTTTTCTAAACCCGCTATTAACCGTAAACTCAAAAAATCTTTATTATATAAAGGACATCACAAATAAATTTAAAATTTTAATTGACTCTGGTTTAACCAGACGCTGGTTTAACTATTTTCAAACAAAAAACATGCGAAAATTATAAGCAAAGATCCCCGGAAAATATTGTTATTCAAGGAATAACAAACCAAAAAATTATAATAAACGAATCAACACTTATTCCATTTCAAATTGGTAACCCACATAAAGTATACATACACAACTTGGATATAGAATTCGACGGACTTATAGGTTCCGACTTTCTAGAGCATTACAATTGTATAATTGATTTGAAAAACAAACAACTTATTACTGACTTTAAGACGATTCCACTTTTCAAAGTTACTGAAAATTCACTTCATGAATGTACAGATAATTTTGATATTGCTAACAATATTTCGTTAGAACCTCGTACAGAACAAATTGTTAAATTAAAATGTAACTTAGTAAATACTGACGCTATACTGTTAGCGCAAGAAATAGACAGAGTAAGACTTCCAAATTCCATCGTAAGAATAAATCACGAAGGTGAATTTTTAACATCAGTTGTCAATGCAAACGCAATGCCGAAAAATGTAAATTTTTCCAAATTAAAATTCGAACCATTTCAAAATTCTAACCAAATATTAAATATTAATGATAGCAACCAGGATAATTTTATAAACGATAACTTTGAGCGTGAACAAATTATTTTAGACCAATTAAGATTAGAACATCTAAATCATGAAGAAAAAGATTTAATAACAGATTTATGTCTTAAATTTTCGGACATATTTTATTTAGAAGGTGATAAATTATCATTTACAAACGAAATTAAACACGCAATTGACACTAATCATGCTAAACCTGCCTATACAAAATCATATAGATACCCACAAATTCACAAAGAAGAGGTAAAAACACAAGTCTCAAAAATGTTTGACCAAGGTATAATTCGACATTCAATATCACCATGGTCCTCCCCAGTTTGGGTAGTCCCGAAAAAAATTGACGCTTCTGGAAAACAGAAATGGCGTGTAGTCATCGACTATCGAAAATTAAATGAGGTTACAATAGACGACAAATATCCCCTTCCGAACATTTCAGACTTACTTGATCAATTAGGGCGATGCCAATATTTCACTACTTTAGATTTAGCATCCGGTTTCCATCAAATTGAAATTGATCCTAAAGATATTCAGAAGACCGCTTTCACAGTCGAAAATGGACATTTTGAATTTGTACGTATGCCATTTGGATTAAAAAATGCTCCATCAACGTTTCAAAGAGTGATGGATAACATTTTATTGGGAATTCAAAATGAACGTTGTCTCGTTTACATGGACGACATCATTATTTATTCTCCAACAATCCATGACCACATTTCTAGGTTAAATGAAGTCTTTAAACGTCTTCAGAAAGCGAATCTTAAGATTCAACCTGACAAATGTGAATTCCTAAGAAAGGAAGTTGCGTATTTAGGACATGTTATAACTGAAAATGGAGTAAAACCGAATCCCGCGAAAATCGATTGTATTCAAAATTTCCCTGAACCGAAAAATCAAAAAGAAATCAAGTCATTTCTAGGACTTGCTGGTTATTACAGACGCTTTATTTCAAACTTCGCAAAAATCTCAAAACCAATGACTAAATTACTTCAAAAAGACATTTTATTTCATTTTGATACTCAATGCAAAAATTCGTTTAACGAATTGAAACAAGCTTTAATATCCTCTCCAATTTTAATTTACCCTAACTTCGACGAACCATTTTTACTAACAACAGACGCAAGTGCATACGCTATTGGCGCTGTACTTTCACAAGGACCCATAGGAAAAGACCTACCTATCGCTTATGCTTCTCGAACACTATGTAGTGCTGAATCTAAATACAGTACGATAGAACGTGAACTGTTAGCTATAGTATGGTCAGTAAAACACTTCAGACCGTATATTTTTGGCAGAAAGTTTAAACTAGTTACCGACCACCGACCTTTGACGTGGTTATTCTCAATCAAAGATCCAGGCAGCAGACTCGCTCGCTGGCGCTTGAAACTAGAAGAGTACGATTACGAAATAGTCTACAAACCCGGCAAAATCAATAAGAACGCCGATGCTCTTTCTAGAATAAAAATTAATCATTTTAAAGAATGTTCCAAATTAAATTTCAAAATATTAGCCGCAAACAATTCAGATGAAGACGAAACTATAGAAATCAATTACGAAGATGAACCTAATTCTGACGAAATAACGAAAGAACAAGTTTCAAATGAATTCGAAACTTTTGTTAACCTATACAAGACAAAATCCTTAATTGATTATTCAAAAATAAAATTTACAAATAAACAATTATTAGACCGAGACCATAAAAATATCATTACCTTTTTCAAACAAAATAAGTTAGAAGATCTTCATTATAAAATAATAGAAGATATATTTGAGGAAAATCCTGATTTTACAACCTATAAAGTTAACACAGTATCTAGCAAATCTGTGAGAAAAAGAAGGTATTTTATAGTCCCTTTGCCTTTCGACGGAGTAATAGAATGTTTATTCATCCTATTATACAAATTAAAAAACGAAATTGATCTCTCTCAAACCTTTCATGTAGAAAACAATTTAGATTTACCAATATTAGAAATGCTTTCATTTATTTTTGCCGAACAAGATTTAAAATTAGTTATTTGCCAAAATATCGTCAAAACACCGGACAAAGACGAAATTCCTATCATACTAGACCAACATCACTCAGGTAAAAATAATTTACACAGAGGTATAAATGAAACCATTAGACGTATTAAAGAAAAGTACAATTGGACTGGCTTAACCAAAGACGTAGAGAAATTTATCAAAAATTGCGAAATTTGTCAAAAATCAAAAGTGTGTCGTAAAAATCTCAGTAACCCATTAGTGATTACCGAAACACCAAAGACGCCTTTCGAACGTATAAACATAGACGTTTTCGAAGCACCAAATAGAAATTACGCACTGACCATCCGAGATGAGCTTACAAAATTTACTCAAGCTTATGCTCTTCAAGACAAAACAAGTAAATCAATAGTCAATACTTTATTGCTATACTTTCAACACTATGGTACACCCTTAAGGATTCACTGCGACTATGGCCGTGAATTTGACAATAGCCTACTCCGTGATTTATGTACCTTGTACGACGTCAAATTAACCATTTCAAGCGTTAGTCATCCTCAATCAAATGGATCACTAGAACGATTTCATGCCACTCTTACCGAAATGATAAGAGTACACCTCGCAGAAAACCCAGACGAACATCCTTTTAACATCCTCCCTTACGCTGTAATCTGTTACAACAATTCAGCAAACAAAACGCACGGATTTACACCGTTTGAGTTAATTTTTGGACACACATCCAGTAGACCCCCTGAGACATTGTACAACGAAAAAGACCTGATTACAAAATATATACGAGACCTCAATAACAGAATATCTCATTATTATAAAGTTGCCCGATCTCGAACCCAGACGCATAAAGAAAAAGCTAAAGTACGCTTCGATAAACATGTCCCCGAGAATCGTTACGAATTTCAAGTAGGAGACAAGGTTTACGTAAAAGAATCACAAATTAAAGATAAATTGCAAAACAAATTTAATGGTCCCTTTGAAATAATTCAAATATTTCAAAATTCTGCAATATTAGTTAATCTTGAAACCAAAAACAAAACAAAAGTAAATTTTGACAGAATGAAGCCTTACTACGAAAATTAATTTATTTTCAGGTTTCTTCTGCTGATCGGAACAGTAGCTTCACAATACACGATAATCCCAATTAATAACACCGTAGGAGTATACTATCACGAAGACACTAAGATTGACATTACTCACGACAAATGGACACTTTTGGTACATAAAAACATAACATCCATCAAATTAGCATTTGACAACAATGACAAGATCCTATCTCAAATCCTAAACACAGACATTAAAGAAATAGAAAACTCTATTATCAGTATAAATGATAAAACTGATTCTATTTACATGAAATTAAAATTTCTAGGAATTTGTGAACAACTCATGGAAAGTTACTTGTACATTGAAGATAACTTAAATGACATTTTAAACTCCGTGACATTTGCACGTTTAAAAATAATCCATACTTCTATTATTACCCCAGGAGATCTAATTACCTCATTACAGGAAATTTCTCAAAATTTACATAGGAATAATTTACCTTTACCTGTCAGATTTTCAAACATTGCTCAGTATCTAGACATAATAGAACTAGAAGCATTTCAACCCAATTCAGATTTAGTATTTGTTTTAAGAATACCCCTGGTAGAACAACAAACGTACACCCTCTATCATTTGTATCCCATTCCTATTTTGGATAATAGAACTGGTTTACATCACATTTTACCTATCACAAATAAATATATCGCGAAAGACGATGATTCTTTGATGTATGTACCCGTTCCTGATCCAAGTATTTGCAAACCACTAAATTATGGCACAAAATTATGTTCAAACTTATTTGCATACCCAATTGATAACGACGCTACCTGTGAAGCACGCTTATTTAAAAATCTACAAAGGATACCAGAAAACTGTATTACTTCACTGATATTAAGTAAAGGCTATAATGTCCAAGAGCTTGAAGCTAATATGTGGTTAACCATCATCTCTGAACCTCTACACATCACGATAAGCTGTCCCAAGAAAAGTTCAGTAACAGAACTTATTTACAAAAACTCAATCCTGAAATTACAACCTGGCTGCAGTGCCTTTATTGGTATCACTAAGGTCCAAGCAAGCACCAAAGAGTATTTGGAAACAAATTACAACCCTCATCCAGTCTTAATTCCATTCGACTGTTGCAGCAAAATGCCAGACAAACTAAAGTTGCCAGAGCTTAAACCACTAAAGCTTAACAACCTCAACGTGGAAGAATTGGAAATTGCGAAACATAAACTCGACCAATATTCCAGAGACTTAGATGACATCATTAACCAACCCTTCATCGAAAAACACTATTCGTGGTTTACCTATCTAACTATTACGCTTATTATTTGCATTATAATTTTATATGTATCCTGCAAATGCCGACGAAGAAGAAGACTATCCATTGTAGCATCTGGATCACCTCCACCTCCACCAAATCGCTTTAGTGTCCTCACCAGGCTACTTCCAAGGAGAAGACCACCCATACACCGCGAAGATGAAATCGACGAAGAGTGCATCGAAGTGAACAGTTGAAAAACTAGTGCATCTCAGTGTCATTTTTGAAAAGAACTTATTTTTATCATTTTATATTATATAATTTAAATATTCTTTATCTGTATTTTATCTAGTTTTATTATTTCAATATTTCGTATTATGTAACTTGAATTTAAAAGTCGATGTATAACATCAACTTTTTTTATAAGAAGGGAGTTGTTATATGAAACTCATAGCAGCTTATAATAACTTACATTTTATTATTTAGCGTTACTCAGATAAGATTTCCATATCAGTGCATATTATATGACACATCCTTTCTCATGGCATTATATTTTGCTTATCAGCACATAATGCAGAATAGCCGTTGACCAAGCTGTCGCTTGCCCACCTGCATGCTGAACTTGCATTATATAGTTTATAAAAGAACATTTCAAAGCAAATTGTATTTAGTGTAGTATCTGTATTCAAACAGTAAAGTCTAAATTTAACTCACTCATATTTATTTTTCGTCAGGATAGTTGCAACTATCCATTTTCTGTAATAAAGTTTTTAAAAAGTTATTATTGCGACAAGCAATATAACATATATATATATATATATATAAATATTTATATATATATATATATATATATATATATATATATATATATATATATATATATATATATATATATATATATATATATATATATATATATATATATATATATATATATATATATATATATATATATATATATATATATATATATATATATATATATATATATATATATATATATATATATATATATATATATATATATATATATATATAAATAATATTTACAAATAACGAAAAAATGTTACCTAGAAACTAAAAAAACGAGAAATATTTTTCAATTTTTTACCAGTTGATCAACGCACACAAAAGTTATATAAAAGTCTTTTATAGAACATGTGGTTGAGATTAGAAAGACACTGCAGAATTACGAAGACGGGTAATTCCGATCACAATAAAAATAATAAGTAGCCTGGTGGAATCTACCTTTTACTTTAATCGTCCCCCTTTCTCCTAGGTCATAACTAAGAGTTAAGTTAACATGAACTGAGAAATTGATCAAAAACCTACGATTGACACAAAAATTACATATTCTGTTTATATTATATATTGGTGATAGAACATATTATTATACTGTATAATTTTCTCTCCGAGTGAATGACGTAATAGGAATATTTGATATGACAATTATATTGCACTGGCTAATGATAATGTTATATTAATTAAACAATGTTCTGTTTTAGCTTCTCCTTCCAAGGGTACTAGGAATGTATGCCATAAGTGGATCTGCTTTTTTAATATATATTACAAAAATCCCAGAAAGATTTTCAGCGGGAAAATTCGATTTCATCGGACACTCTCATCAATGGTGGCATTTCTTTGTTGTATTGGCATTATATTACTGGCACAATACAGGAATGCTTTACGTAGAATATAGACTTAATCACGGTTGTGCAAATATGATGAAATTTTCTTAAGCTAATCCTCGATACACCTATAGGTTCTTAAAATTTAATAAGGCCTCTGCCTAACGCCACTACCTGAATATTTAATTTTTATAATCTGTGTTTAAAAGTACTGCATATATAAATCATATATTTTATGTAATTATCACATTATTATACATTTTATGTATATATATATATATATATATATATATATATATATATATATATATATATATATATATATATATATATATATATTTATATATATATATATTTATATATATATATATATATATATATATATATATATATATATATATATATATATATATATATATATATATATATATATATATATATATATATATATATATATATATATATATATATATATAATTATCTTGTGGGTTACCTAAAAAGTTTACTTCTGTAAACTTTGATTACCTACTATACTTTTATTTTTTCTTGAACTTACAATGATTT
Organism: Tetropium fuscum; assembly: GCA_964058915.1. Taxonomy (NCBI): domain Eukaryota; kingdom Metazoa; phylum Arthropoda; class Insecta; order Coleoptera; family Cerambycidae; genus Tetropium; species Tetropium fuscum. Next base: position 117,250 of record CAXKVY010000579.1, on the reverse strand, counting down.
TTTCAGCCAGTGTCATGACTAGCATATTGGCTTATTTGAGACAATAGGTATTTAATCTGAATTATAAAGTTAGAATTAAGGAAATTGTCTATGACCTGTGACACACTGACATTTATTACGTACCTATATACCTTATCTATATAGTGCAAATGAATTTGAAACTTTACATATTTTACCTATGCCCTATGCGCCAGGATATGATTATGATTATCCACTACCAATCAGTATCATATACGTAAATTAATTAATTTCGTATACGATACTTGTCACTTAAATATTTATGTTTATGTTAATTTGTACCTAATAATCTAAAGAACTGTGATACAGTAATATAATATATTGTCTTATATTAATAATTTTGAAATAAACATTATTTGTATAATTTATTTATATTTATATCCATTTTATATAATTAGTACAATTACCTACACATATAAAGCAACACGCGTACCTTCTCAGAGTACATACTTATAGAAGTTGTAAAACATTCTATAACATTGTAAAACATTCTTCCGAAGATAAGATAAATGGTTACCGAATCGTCGGTGGTTCTGCACGATATATACTGAAAATTTCCTAGATCTAAGCAATATAAACCTGCGCAATCTGGCAACACCACATTAGACGATATGTCAACATCACACCTGGGGGTGTCATATAAACCCCTCAAGGGCGAGGTCTCAATACTCTAGGACTTCAAATAGCCGAGATACGCCCCTGGCCCCATTTAGAATAGTTGTTGCAGTATAAGAACATGTGGACTACCCCTGTAGAACTCTTCAAGATCTATATACAATCTACAGTTGGATCGAGTAATTGAGAACGATCTAGAATGGGATAATATTTTATCCCATGTGTATGAAGCCACGTGAGGCTTCTAGATGTTTCCAGAAAATAGTATATAAGGGCCAGCCGATCGTTGCACGAGTTTGTTTAGTTTAAACGTTCTTAATTTATCATTATAAACAGTTGTGACCTGTTGTGTTTGGAAGTTAATAAAGTGTATTTGGATTCTGGATAGTAGGTACCACCTCTTATAAGAACCCAGTGGCGTAACAATATGATATTTACATAAGAGACAATTTTAGTTTATATTATAATAGACTTTCAGTCAAGTAAAGATCTTTTTCAAAAAAAATAAAAGCAGATAAGCTGATTTTTTCAAGGTGGATGGAGTCTCCAGAGTCTCCAACCAAAAAATCACACTCGACACCATTGTTGGTTTTTTGCAATTTCTTATTATTATATTTTTTAAATATTTTTCCAGCCTGTACACAATATTATTCTCTATTAAACTTTTGTGAAACTCTTTGTTTCATATTAGACGGTTCATCGCTCTAGCGCCCATTATGGGAGTATGTAAAGAAATATAAGTACCTACGATTGCGGACGAAAATAAGTAATAGATTTTTTATCAAGTAGTCTGTTTTTTTCCAAAAAGCGTCTTGTAAATATAGGCCAGTCTGATTAGACAAAAATGACCCCCGACCCGGACAAATTTTTTAAAAAGCTGAAAAGTATCCAAAAGTATTCAAAAAGTTCGAGTTGGAAACAGCCGCCAGCGTAAATTTTTCGTGTTTTGGCTATATATTTTGAACTAATTGTCTAGTGAGGTCACTCGAGTGTCAAATTAACCGGTTTCGAGTGCGGAATTAAGTAAATATAAATTAAATGAGTTATGGGTATAGGCAAAAAGTACCTACACCTTAATTTTGATAAGTTTGAACCTACCTACCTGTCAATTTCGGCAAAAACACCTCCTCCCTATAGTAGGTATATTTTAATTATATATTGCAACTATAGTATTTTACTTGATCTTTATTTTGGAACACATGGTAGCTCCAGTAAAATCGTATCGAAACGATTAATTTGCAAACAAAAAATGTTAACTAATTTTTTAGTTTAAGAACGCGGGATGAATCTCAAATATATCATGTATAATCATCAGAATATCCATATGATAATGTCCTCTAAAGGCATACTGGGTAAAATCACGTCGGAAAATGGCTATGGCTATGCCATATACTAGCTCTGTGCCACCGTGGCACAGTGGCCATCTGTGTTTTACAATCAGTAAGCACTATATGTGCCAGTAGGAACTATGTCCAGAAATACCGCGTCCTATGTATTGGATAGGTAGGTATCTATAACATTGTAACGTTTGGTAGCGTCAGAGTAGCGTATATTTTACCGTTGATTTTCCATACGTATACCTTCCAATATATGCCGCAAGATGGCAGCGGCAGTATT